>JAYXIM010013567.1:0-54404 GCA_037575425.1 Anastrepha fraterculus | reverse complement strand
TGACGTGATAACGTCTTATAATTCGATTTAGCCGGCTGCTCGCACGAAAAAATGTGTCGTTACCTTGCTCATTTGTCGTTACCTTGCTCATTTGTCGTTACCTTGCTCATTGCCGTTACCTTGAATGAACTGCAAGCGAAAGCGCGGAAGGAACGACAAAGCAAACGAACGGAAACGTTCGACATCTTGCTCTCTCCTACTTAAGTGAGCGTATATATGTATGTATATGCGCATATGTACATATATAAATTCACGTATTTGTATTTGCATATGCCTTCTTATTGATTATTATTAATTTGGTTTACTTAAAGAATTTAAAATAAAACCAAGTTTGTTAATTATACCTGTTGTTTTAATGTTATTATTATTAATTTTTTATTATATATGAAGGAAAAAATGTATGGTAATATTTACCATATACCTTATAAGATATGTTTCGCGCAATTTTCAAAAAGAACAAATCTATATGTAAAGATGCATACAAGTCATATGGACATATCAAATATACGAATCTATTCCGTACGCAAGCAAATGTAAGCTAATGTGCTTGAACTGCAAGCGAGAGCGCGGAACGAACGACAAAGAGCACAATCGGCCCCCGCGTTCGGCAACGTTCGACATCTGGCTCTGTCCTACTTGAGTGAGCATATATATGTACAGTGGCTCACAGAAGTATTTTGCATAATAGCGCGTATATACAAATTTAAGATTTTGTATGTACTAAGTATCCGAAAATAAAAATGTTAATACTTACACGCATTATTGAGCACTGTCTTAGCAATTGGGCTACACATCGTGCACAAAAATTGTACCGTTAGGTTCATATAACAAAAAACGTGCGTAGCAATGAAAATGTGTGCTCACAAAAGTATTTTGCTTATTGGTTATAGATACCGTTACTGGACGCAGTTCAGTTACTTTTTCTATTTTCGCTGAAGTTGTGGCTACAAGTGCGTATTATAATCAATTTTATTTGTAATTGAGTTCATTTGGTTTGTAATTGTGGTACTGTGCATATCAGAAATGCCAAAGGGTAAAAAACTAACTACAGCTGAAAAAAAAATTATTTTACATCTCCATAATGAAGGAAAATCTACGAAATATATTTGCAATATGTTTAGTCGATGCCGCCAAACGATAGAAAATGTAATAAAACGGTGTAAAGAACGCGGTAATTTAGAAAATTTAACCCGTTTTGGTCGACCAAAGTTGCTAACTGAGAGAGAAGAACGCCAAATATTGAAAGAAAATCGCAAAAACCCACATTTATCAGCCCCAAAAATCAATGACAAAATAAAAGCAACCTTTCAGATTGAAGTATCCGATGAGACAGTGCGCAGAGCCCTCAGAAGCAACAATATTCACGGTCGTGCAGCAAGGAAAAAACCACTGATTTCACAAGTCAATAAAGCAAAGCGGCTTTTATTCGCCAACACCTATAAAACCAAAAGTTTTGAGTTTTGGAAAACCGTCATATTTAGTGATGAAAGCAAATAAAACATTTTTGGTCCGGACGGACGTCGTATGGTATGGCGGAAGCCAAATGAAGAGCTGCGATTAAAAAATGTTAAATCCAATGTTAAGCACGGTGGAGGTTCCGTCATGGTGTGGGGTTGTATGTCGGCCCAAGGAGTCGGAAAGCTGGTGTTTATAGATGGAACGATGGATAAACATCTTTATTTGTCTATTCTCAAAGACAACTTACATTCCAGTGCAGAAAAAATGGGAATGTCGTCTAACCACTTTTTGTTTCAACACGACAACGACCCCAAGCATACAGCTCATGATGTCAAAATGTGGATACTTTTTAATACAAAACATTTGCCAACACCTCCCCAAAGTCCCGATATCAACCCCATAGAAAATCTGTGGGCCTATCTCGAAGAAAGAGTGCGAGAACACAAAATTTCGTCAAAAAGTGACCTTAAAGATGTTTTACTCCAAGAATGGGAAAAAATACCTCTTGACTTTTGTCGCAAGTTAATAGAATCTATGCCAAGGCGCTTGGAAGCAGTTTCCAAAAATAATGGTTATCATACGAAATATTAAATTAATAGAAATTAGTATATTTGTACACCACCTAGTCAAAAGCAAAATACTTTTGTAAGCAATGAATTCTATTTTATTTTACTTTTTTTACGTTTACATTGGAACATATTTTTCTTTTAAAGTTTTAATACATTGTTTATGTAGATATAAGGTTTATGTTTAAGAATTTATGAAATAATTAACAAATGAATTTAAAAAATATACAGGAATTGAAGCGTGAACTTATTTGTCTTCTCATGCAAAATACTTTTGTGAGTCACTGTATGTATATGAGCATATGTATATAAGTTCATATATTTGTATTTGCATATGCCTTCTTCCTGTGTGCATGGTAATGAACCATTTCTCTGTTGAGAATAGGACGATGATAGAAAAAGTAGGAAATGAAAGGGAGTGTTTCGAGTGTAAAGTGTCTTGAAAAAGGCAAATCGATGATGGTGCTTCTTAGTGTTGTTGACTTACTAACGTCTGCTGCACAATCGAAATTGAACATATCTTTCATGAATTTGATAAATGTTTCGTCATTTTTCACGTTTGTGTAAATGTAACTTGACCTATTCCATTGCGATTCCATTTACCTCCTCCTCTATATCCATACAAAATATCTATCAAACAAATAAAATTAAAATTTTGTTTTGAAAATTGCAACCATTACATCAGTATTTTCTTATGACGTTGTCACGTTAAACTATCGTCAGTAAACCGACTTTACAGACAACCTCTTTTTTTTGTTATTTAGTCTCGGAGTTTTAGTTTTTTCTTCATGACATTTTTCGAGCCTGTTCTAATTAAAAGCAACGTTTATAATTTTGTAAAATATAAATTTTGTAAAAGTTAGTTCAATAATTTACAAATTTACTCGCGATTGCGGGCGTCGCATTAGCTGAGTTGTGCAGTGTTGCCAACCATTTGCTCTTCGCAATAAATTGAGTTCTTTTTTATACCCAAAATGCGAAAATTTTAATTTGGTGTTTGTTTCTGTTTTTTTTTTTTTAATTTAAAGCTACCGAAACTGAATGTTAAAAAAACTGTATTATTAAACAAAAGAATGTTAAAAAAGGTCATTCTGAGAAGATTTTAGTGTTAATGAAAATTTTGATATATTGAAAGTGAAAAGTGAATTTTTTGTCCCTTTTAATGTTTTGTTAGAATATTAAATGCCCCTCTTTATAACATTGAAAACCTTTTTACACATTTTAAAAAGCGTTTGAATTTACAGAATGCGAATTAAAACCATAGAGGTGTAATCGTTTCTTCCGGACCTCAATTCTTAGTGGGACATAGAAAATCAAGAGGTGTGTTCATAGTCAAAATAAACAACGAAATACCAGGAAATACTGAAGAAACCATAACGACATTTTTACAAAAAGAGTACCTTGATCTTGTTACATAACCTTAAATATAGTGAAAAAGTCCTTCTCTTAACAAAAAACTTTTAAATTGAATTGTAACCATAACACATTTATTAAAAACCCACATTTAAAAGACAATTTGTCGCGCATACAAAGTTCTTTAAGTAATTTAACAAAAATTTTGTATTTTATTTTATTTTAATGGTTATTTTAGTGCGTTTTTTAATCTAAAGTTAAGCAACACTGCCGTAGCGAGAGAGTGATTTGATTGAAAAAAGTAAAGCTAAATAAAACTAAGTGAACTGAGAGAACTAATTTTAAAAACAAGTATATTTTACAAAATTATAAACATTACATTTTAATTAAACATCACTCAAATTCGCTGAGAGCAAAGTAACGGTACCACGATAGGCGCCATCTCATTATTCTTTCCATCTTGGCCGTTAAAGAAAAGATGAGTAAGTAAGGAAGCAAATTAAGAAACGTGAAGAAGAAATGTGAGAATATACATAAATAGGAGAGGTTAGGATGTGTGTGTTGTTAATAGTGGGATCATGGGAATGTGACTATATACAAAAGGTCTGTTGATGAAGCAAATTATTTATGTGTTCATGCATCCCAAAAACTTGCAAAGTAGGGAAAGTGAGAGGGCAAAATGACATTTTATTTTGAGGGGAAGTTGCAAATTTTTACTGGACAAATTTTTACTTGTAAGAATTTGCAAGTGCGAGAAACAGCTGATGGCAAACTAAAAATAAACAGTTAAAATTTGCGAATTGAGTAAAATTTTTATATTTAAGTAAAAATGGTGATTTAAATGGAGAATGCAAGTAAATATAGGGTGGGCCATGTAAAACTTTCTTTTTTGAATCGGCTATAAAAAAAAAACTAATCAATATTTTTTCAAACTTTTTATTTTATTTTGAAGATTGAACTTTGTCATTTACGAATGAAAATTAATATCGTTCAAATGACTGCCACGACTGGCTTTACAGTAGGCCATTTGATCAACCCAATGTTTATCCTGGAACTAGTGATATGCAATGGTCGAAGCTCCAGACCTGCCAAAATACTGCAAATATAACACCAATTGCAGACGAAGAGCTCCAGCTTTCCCGAGAGTCCCGCGTAACCTTGGCACAATTACGTTCTGGATACTGTAGCAGGTTAAACTCCTACTTATCTAGAATCGACCCCGACATACTAAACATATATTCGGCATGTGCCTGCACGACACTAACCACCTTTTGATGGGGCATGATCAAACCCACTCATCTAACACCTCTCTCCCTCTGGACCCAACCCGTCGAAACAGCCAGTTTCCTGGTGATTACACTACACTGACTGGGCAAAGATACTGCTACAACAACAACAACAACCCAATTTTTAAGCACATTTTCGATTGTTTGGGCTCCAATTTCATGAATGTCAACTTCGATTTCGTGTTTTAAAGCATCAATCGTCTCTGGATGGTTCGCATAGCATTTGTCCTTAACGGCTCCTCACAAAAAATAGTCCAACGGGCTTAAATCACAGCTCCGAGGCGGCCAATTGATATCGGAATTTCGGCTGATTATTCGGTTTTCAAAAACGGTAGCCAAAAGTTCGAGTGTAACTTTGGCAGTGTGACAAGTTGCACCGTCCTGTTGAACCCAAATGTCGTCCATGTTGTTGTTGTTTTAACAGCATAGGTAGCCCTGTGACTCGTTGCGGATGCATTTGCTTCTCTACAGTAACGTTTTGATTTTCTGAGCCCCAAATCCGATAATTTTGCTTATTGACGTAGCCACTGATGTGAAAATGAGCTTCATCAGAAAAGATGAACTTTTTTTTTAAATTTCTCACTTATAGCGTCCCATTTCGTAAATGTCAAACCTTTAAGTAAATTATGAACATATTTGACATGTCATTTGTGTTACCATTCTCAAAAAAATAGTTGGTTCAAAAAGCAAACGCTATATGGCCCACCCTGTATGTTTTAGATAAAATTTATAAAGTTTATTTGAAGCCATATATAGTAACAGGCACCGTAGCTGAATGTGTTGGGGCGTGATGCACACGCATGCTAAGCGCTGGACACGTTTCCCGCACTGTCGACAAAGCGGCTCTTGATGCCCAAGCCACCGCTCCACATGTTACCATTGGCCTTATGATGTACATATATCTCAGGATTCTTGGGCTATAACCCCAGGATTTTCTTGATAGACGTTTGTAGATCATGAGAGCTTTTGTGCTTTGGACAATGTTGCGTCAGCATGTCTTTTCCAGTTAAGCTTGGCATTAAGGACCATGCCAGGACTCACATTTACAGAAGCCATAAAAACGTTTCATTTCCTTAGCCATTTGCCTGCAATTGTCTCTGATGCCCGAACTCATATTAGGTTTATTTTGTGAGTGTGGGCGACAATGATTGCTTATATACCCGATGATGTACTTATACAGGGTGGGCCAAATAAGACCTACTAATGTTAAACACAAATAACTTTTGCAATAATCATTTATTTTGGTTAATTGTTTTTATACATTGAATATATTTTATGGAAATTTTGTATGAAATATTACATCAGACAAATGCCCACCACTTTTCTCCATACAAAGAATGGCTCTTTTTAACGCGTTTTCCATTACACCACATATTTTTTCTAGTTGAAGGCGGGGTATTTCGCCTCGAATATTTTGCTTCAGCTGTCTAATAGTCTCTGGTTTATTAAGATACATTTTTGTCTTTTAAATATCCCCATAAAAAGAAGTCGGGCGCAGTCAAATCTGGCGAACGAGGTGGCCAAGGGAAATCTGAATTTTTGTGTAGGATCGCAATCATAATTTATATTTTTAAATTACATATTATTTTAAGTCTTTAATATTGGTATATCACTAACGGTACTTTAAATTAGGTATTTTTCGCTAAAATTAATTAGAAAAAATTAGTGACACAGAGTACTGGGAGGTAGGCTGGCCTAGTGGCTGATCGCAACCTTTAGTTTTAGTGATAGAATGTTCAGCGCGAAGCATCAAGAGCTAGTTTTTGAGATGAAGAAAATACCAAAAAATACAAAATCAAAAACAAGTATAAGCCACTTCAAATGTTTTCTCGTTTCATCAATTCACTTGACGATGACCAAGCAAAACTCGTGACGAAATAGTTAATTTACCTAGACCTTATGTTAACTTGTTGCGTGACCTTCGATAATCTTTTTTTAATTTTATTGATTTGGAATTACGAATCTAATACCTACATATATCTACATATATAAATTATAGAATCGAATTCGTGAGTTGCATATCTGACTGAACTACATATGCAAATAAAATGTTTGGTAAAAATAAAAGACCTACTAATTAGGGGATCTTTCTGAAACCAGAATAAACCAAACTAAAATAAAAAATCTACATTTACATAAGTTAAAGAAGTTAAAGAAATATGTATAAGCAAACCGGTTACCTTTCCATACAATTTTTTTAACGCGTGCCCTACAGTACGTTGAATAATAAATGGTTCAATGTTCTTTAGCATGTCTGCTGCTGTCTGGTTAAACAGCAACACTAAAATAGAAATTCGTTATAAAATGAAAAAATATAACAGCAATAAAATTATAATATATTAATATTATTTTTTGTTTGTTTCTATTTGCATTTATAAATGTATGTATTTATAATTTTTTTTTGTGAAGTGGAAATTTTTCAAAACACTTGAGAAATGTAGCCAACAAATAAAAAACAAAAACAAATATATATGGATACATATAATTGAACTTTAATTTAACGGAAACCAAATAAGTGATATTTAGAACCTTTTTGTTTATACGCGCTAGTGTGCGAAACATCAAGCTTCTTAGACGTATTAAAAAAATGAGTGTAAGGAAACCTGATTCGGAGCCTCGTAAAAACAGGGTATCTTGGAGTTGGATCTGTGATGGTTCCATTTCATCATACTACCGATAGCTACTCAAATTAATGTTGACAGTCGGGCAGTGTTCGGTTGAGATATCTCCGGTTGAGATGTTATCTGTAGAAGCTCTCCCAACAATTCCTCCAATTCAGATGTCGTCAGGATACTTTTCATCATAGTATTCATGTCCAATGCATGCTGCACAGCCAGCTCATGAGCCATGTAACTTCTAGCAAAGTTGCTTTGAACTGGTATTCGTCTAAGTAGGGAAATGGAAGACATTAATTACACAGGCCAACAAAATCTCGCTTTTTTACAGCTTTTTAAACGGCTATGGGTGTTTCTTGAAGGTTTTTTTATGCTGACAACGAATATGACCTTGAAAATGCTCCAGCACGTCAGGATTTTTGGCAATTTGAGGTTAAAAAGTCAAAAAATGCTGATTTTGGCCATTTTTTAATTTTTTTTGGGCAAGGTAAAGTTTTTTTTTAATTTTCCACAACGGCATCTCAAAGTACTAGTCTTCAGCTTTAAAATCCGTTTTTAAAAATATTTTTGCGATTAATATAAAAAAAGTTATACTATTTTGAATTCGCCCTTTACAGGGGCGTTAGAGAATTAGAAAGGTTGAATTTGCATATCTAAAAGTCTCCAATTCAAAATAGAATAACATTTTTTATATTAATCGTAAAAATATTTAAAAAAATGGATTTTAAAGCTGAAGACTAGTACTTTGCGATGCCGTTGTGGAAAATTAAAAAAAAATTTTACCTTGCCCAAAAAAAAATTAAAAAAATGGTCAAAATCTGCATTTTTTGACTTTTTAACCTCAAATTGCCAAAAATCCTGACGTGCTGGAGCATTTTCAAGGTCATATTCGTTTTCAGCATAAAAAAACCTTAAAACCTTAGTTAAAATTATCGAAAAAGTTTTTTGGTTGTTGGCCTGTGTTATCAAAGTAATTTCGAGCACATCAACAGAGGGCCTGGGACTTTGATTGCCACGTCTTGCTATAAAAATAAATCTTACACTTATTAGATATCATCCAGCTTCCATTGAAAAAGACTGCAATGATTAAGAAGCTTAAAATTAAGGTTAATAGAGAGCTCCCAGAAAAGTCTACTCTACCAATATTTTGATCGAATTTCGAGTTATACTTGAATAGGCTGACGTGGCCTTTTTTCCATATGTTCTGTTATATTCATTCCTCACTTGAAGGGATGTGGCTCAAAAGGTTCCTATTTAAACCTACGTATGTAGATTTAGGCGGCCGCCATAGCCGAATGGGTTGGTGTGAAACAACAAAATTAAGAAAAAGTTTTTCCTAACAGCGGTCGCCCCTCGGCAGGCAATGGTAAACCTCCGAGTGTATTTTTGGCATAAAAAATCTCCTCATAAAAATATCTGTCGTTCGGAGTCGGCTTTAAACTGTAAGTCCCTCCATTTGGGAAACAACATAAAGACGCACGACACAAATAGGAGGAGAAACTCGGAGCTTATATATATACATATATAATTCCATGAAAATTTATTTTTTATTTTTTAAATTCATTTTGTGTGCTCTTAACATATAAATAAATAAATGATAAAAAAATGGATAGTAAAAATATCAATACCTTTTTTTTAATCACCGTTTAAAAATGCTCGAAGTTCGGGCCTATAGACTAGAATACCCCCTTAAACTGCGGGCCCTTCGAATTTTTTAAAAATTTATCTTGTACTGATCAGGGCAAATCTACATATATATATAATGGCTGCTTGACTGTCAATGAAGATATTCACACTGCGAAGGTACCCCGCACGACACTAATTACCTATTCATGCGCCCACTTAAACTCACTTATCTAACACTCCTCTCCCTTTGGATCCACATGGCCGAAACAGCATATTCCTTCGAGCTACCATTAGATGAGTTTGATGATGGTGGCTTCACTGCGCCTGGCAGGGCTTGATAAACTGCTACAACAACAATACTGGAGTTGCGAGTAGTTAGTCGGCTGATTGCAGCGATCGGCGAAACTCCAGCGCAAGTTTGGAATTTAAAGTAAAAAAAACGTGCATGTCTAATTGCAGGCGCCTCTTCAAAAAGGTTTGCTGCTACGCAACTTTTCAGATGACTAAAATTTCAACCGATGAAAGGCGCTGCAGTAACCGGATTAGTGAAAGAAAAGATTCAGAAGTGACTTCTATGAGAGTTAACCCCCACTAACCTGCCATCAAGCTTAGAGGCACAGAAGTTAAGAAATGGAGAAAGAAAATATCCATGTTTTATCCCTCTATCTACACATTTTGTTATTTCGTATTCACGCAATCTTTCCTGTCCTGCAACTGAGTAGCTGACTGATGAGGCATTTACTCTTTTCTTGATTTACTTTCTTTTTCAGCATATTGGCATACTTACATTCTCAGCTTGTATTGCCACTTAGTAAATGCCGTTGATATGAATATGGATCTCCTCTCCTGAATACACTTGTAGATGAAAAAAGTATCGACAGAATTACCTCCCTTCCCATATATGAGAAAAATCGTTATATGAGTTCGCGGTCTAAAAATCAGCTGAGGGTGTGAGAACACAAATGAAGCTAGAGGGCAAGCCTCCAATGTGCGCTATTCTTTGCTTTGAAAATTTAAAAGCCGCATAGCAACACCAAGAAAACCGCGGTAAAAATTGGCACTCGGTATCTATAGACAGTCCCTGCTACGAAAGGTGGGGGTGGATGTGTTTGCTTTTGGTTACGTAAGCAGTAATCAGCTTCACATAATTTAAAGCGCAATTTTTTAAGTTAACTAAAAAAGTTAGTTATTTATTTTCAGTAAAATTGTATAGAATTGATCGTTAATATTTATACAAAGATAATCGTATATTCATTCGTAATTGATTTTTAACTTCTTAAAATTAATTTCTATGTTTGCACATAACATCTCAGCTTAACTTAAATATTTATATGTATGATATAATATTTGTATTCCTCTTTGCCTATCTTTTCCCCTCCAACTAACTATCGGTGTCTGTGTCTATAGGCATAACCGGCCGATTGGACAGTCGTAGTTGCTACGGGCTCCGGAGTAGCTGCTGCTGTAGTGGTACCCCAAGTTTTCACCAAAATTGGTATGCGAATAGTTTTAGTGACGTAAGCCGGTTTGGGGAGGGCGCTGAGTAAACTCTGCTTGAAGTTGGCCTTCGCCTGCACCAAATTGCTAACCGCCTGGTTAACGGCCTGAAGTTTTGCTGTCACCGCACTGCTTACACCCTGGAGAAGGGCATTTGCATCAATAGCCGGTGCGGCGACTGAGCTAGCAGCAGCGGCCGGGACAGCATTAATGCCTGTGAAGAAGATGAAAAAGATTAGATTTGATGTAAGGATTTAAGAGTATATTGATTTTTTTATAGTATATTATAAATTATATTATTTAGTTTTATTTATAGACAAATTTTATAGTTACGACTTTTTTGATTATAAATATTATATAATAAAATTCTAACGAATTAATGTTGGAAAGAAAATACTGTAAAATTTAGAAAATTTAAACTATGTTTCCGCAATTTATTATTTAATTTTACCACAAAAGAAAATTTCACAAAAGAATTTTTTAATAAAAAATTTACTTTTTACAATAAAAGAAACAGTTGCATTGTTTCTTTTTATAGACAATTTTTTCAATTACGACTATTCTTATTGCATTACAAAATTTTAACGAATTAAATAAATTTAAAAAATTTTAAATAACGTTAAACTCATATTTTTTTAGTAAAAAATATGTCTTAAAAAAGATTTAATAAAGGGTATTCCAATAAGAGGTGTTATTTTGGTAAAAGATTAATGGTTTCATTGCTTGTGTGGCACGTAGCGCCCTCTTGTTGAAAACAAACGTTGTCCAGATCAATATCATCCAAGTCCGGCCATAAAAAAACAGTAATTATCTCTCGATAGCGCCGGACCATAAACCGCACCAAACAGTCACACATTGAGGATAGATAAGACCCAAATCT
The DNA here is from genome assembly GCA_037575425.1 of Anastrepha fraterculus. Taxonomy (NCBI): domain Eukaryota; kingdom Metazoa; phylum Arthropoda; class Insecta; order Diptera; family Tephritidae; genus Anastrepha; species Anastrepha fraterculus. Next base: position 43,123 of record JAYXIM010013567.1, on the reverse strand, counting down.
TTACGCCAAATACGGTGTAATGACGTTTGTGGAAAGCCTAATTCCAAAGAACGGCGAGGAATGGACAAACCTGGGGTTTCTTCAACACTTTCGGCTACAACAGCAATATTTTCGGCTGTTCTTGAGCGACGTGCACGGGGTTTTTTTTCTTCACATCACTAACTTGTCCCAACAGCTCGAATTTTTCCTCAATTTCTGTATTGCGCTCCTGTTATTGGAAAACCCTTTAAAAAAATCGATATGTGTCGGGTATTTTTCATAGACAAAATTTACAGTTATTACTTTCCTTTTACATAATTACGAAATTCTACCGAATTCAAGTTTGGAAAAATATAATTTAAGGTTTTCAGAATTTCAATTTATTATACAAAAAAAAAGTATTTTGCAAAGTTTTTCTAATAAAATTAAAGGTTTAATAAAAAGTAAAGAAGTTGAGTTTATTTTCGTTTTTTTAACTTTACAATATTGACTATTCATATTATAAAATAATTAAAATTAAGAAAATTAATGTTTGAAGTTCCAAAAATTTAAATTTCTATTAAACCTATACTTTTACTTGAAAAAAGATATTTTCAAAAGTGAGTTTAAAAAAATGATATGCTGGGTATTTTTCATAGAAAAATTTGACAGCTATGACTATTCCGAACGAATAAAAGTAAAAGTAGAAAAATATAGCTTGACTATAACTTTTAAAACTTAAATTTATATTAAACTTATATTTATACTTGAAAAAAAGTATTTTGCAGAGATTTTTTATAAAATAAAGATTTTAAGTAAATCTTTTCTTTTTTTCGAAGCACTTTACAATATTAGTATATTTCATGATTAATATATTAAAGAAAGATAAAGTTTGAAAAAAAATAAGTTAAATTAAAGGAATTAAGGGGAAGTCTACTGTGACAAGGGGAAAAACAGGCTTATTTTCCGGATTTTATTTCTAACAAAATATTGCTCGTACATAAAATCTATTTAAACTCTTATCTTTATTATATATTTAAGTTTTTGAAAAAAAAAATTTTAAGTCAAAATATTCAAAATGGCCGCTGTGGCACTTCTGCAAGCGCAGGTCCGCTTTTCTTAGGTGCCTAAACGGTGTACATGAAATCTTACGTTTCGGTGATCTAAAACAAAAAAACAAAATATTGTTATCATATATAGTACATAGTATTGACTCTCGTCTGACGTAGGATTATGTCGATAAAAAATTTTGGCGTTGAAAAAAAAATTGTTGAAATTTTTTTCTTTTTTTTTTGCCTAAAATTGATGTTACTATTGTTTATAACAATTTAACAAATAACGATATCAAAAAAATCCTATGTCAGACGAGAGACACTATTACAGAGAATATATAATTAAATTTTTAAGCTGATTCATTTATCAGAACTCGAGATATCGTGTACACCGTATACAAAAAATTAGTTTCGAGAAAAATGCGTTTAAAGTTTCATGTGCCGTAGGTACGCGCTTTGGAGCGCTTCGGGAAAAGGTCGAAATTTCAACGAAGAAAAATTTAGCCAGCTGTAACACATATTGTACCTTATTTAAGAGGGTTCAAAGTATTTTTTAAGCTAATAAAAAAAAATCGATTTTTTGAAAAATTTACAGTAGACTTCCCCCTTAAAATAAAGAAAAATAAAGTTTGAAGTTTCAAAAATTTAAATTTCTATTAAACTCATATTTTTTATTTGAAAAATGTTATTTTTTTATTTATTTATTTATTTTTATTTTTTTGAAAAATATAATTTAAGATTTTAAAAATTTAAATTTGTATTAAACTTGTATTTTTACTTGAAAACCGGCACTTTTTTGTTTTTTGGTGCTTTAAAATAAAATAAAATAAATGCAAAGTTAATATAAATTTAAATTTTAAAACACCAAATTATTAATTTGTTTATGTTAAATTTGTATTAAATTAAATTTATGGTAAATTTGTATTTTACTTAAAAAAGTAGAAGCTTTTCAACTTCTTTAACTTCAACTTTAATAACTATTTATGAGGATTTAATAATGTAAGCTATTCTTTTCTGTAAGCTATTCATTGTAAACCTAACCTATTTTAATATGTTTGACTTAAATAAATAAATTAAATGAAAAGCATTTTCAAAAGTCTATTCTTTATTTCAAAAAAGATGTTGAATAATAGTTATGACTATTTCTTTTAAATACTAACATTGTAATTAATGAGAGTTTGGAAAAATATGGTTTGACACACTTAAATTTTCATTTGAAAATAACTGAATTTTTTCATGGCACACTGCAGTAGAGCAAAAAAATGCACGAGAAATGTATTTTATTTTTGTTTTTGCTCCCTGGAATGTTAAAATCAGAGAATTTGAAAATTTAGACACCAAATAAATAGAAAAAACCCAAACAAACACTGTACTATCTTATCTACCTGTTCAATGTGCCTTGGGTTTATACTTTTGCAATATTTATATTTTTATTTTTTTTTTAATTTACGAATAATTGTCATTTATAAAAAAATACTCAAGCTTTAAAAAAAATAAACTTCCAATTAACAAGTAATTATATTAAAAAATACCATATTAAAAAAGGAAAACTTTAAATCGCTAGTTCTTGCAGTTTTACTAAAATAATGCAAAATCATGTTGTCATATCGTTTTATTATTATAAATGCACTATTATTTGCTTATAAGATTGTTAAAAAAGTTGTATTCAATTTTTCCATTATTTAGTTTCCCTACTTTACTTAAATAAAAGTCACTTTGAAATGTAAATCTTATACAAATGGGTTTAAGGGGCTAGGGGTAGACAGAATTTAAAAAAAATTGGATTTTTGTTTTTTGCATTTTCTTTTTTTTCTCTTTTTTCTTTTCGAGCTATTCAATTAACAAAGGGCGCTCGGCGCTCCGAAGCGTTCGAGAGCAAGTAGCTAGCAACCGACTTCTCGGGTTTTATTGTTATAATGAATACACTGGTATGCTGAAAAAATGAATCCTGCACGTATGACAGTGGCAGATAAGCGCGCTAATGATAACACTCCAGAAGGTAGAATGCTACGTAGGCAATAGCAAATCGATTTTTTAGAAGCTGCTATGACGGCTGAAGAACTATTATATGGACCAAGAATAGATGCGTTTTTCTCAAAACTATGTTTTTTGAACTGGTGATCAGTGTAACTTAAAAACTGCTTAGTGGATTTCAAGTAACTTTATACTGCTTTTGAAAAACATAAAAACCTCGTGCCTGATCGAAGAATTTTTTTTTCAAAAATTATTAAGATCATTATTTTTTCGGGTCTCTGACTACCCCTAACCCCTCAAAACACCATTAGGGAAAATATTGTCAATTTTAATTGAAAGTTCTAAATATTAACCCTCTATAGTTTTGATCTTACGAGTGTTGTTATTGGTGCTTTAAGATTTAGACAATTTACTTGAGATGAATAATATTGATCTTTTGTCCACCAAACGACTAAGTAAGTCAATGCTATATTTTTTATAAGTTATATATTATAATTAATAAAAATGAATTTCTATCTGTCAAGTTTTGATTGGTAATTTTCACAAAAGAAACTCGAAACTGGAACAAATTCTCAGAAATATATTTTATCTGTGCTTAGATGCCATACGAAATAATCTGAAGGGCGTCTGGGCAGCTTGCCTACATAATTTAATGTAAAAAACACAAAAAGGCCAGCGCTTTAGCTTATAAATGGAATCATTATTTATAATTACACTTTTAAACACATACACATGTGGCGCAAAATTAATCATCCTATCGAAAGATCTATAATTTTTGCAGATCATATTTGGCACTTGTGATTTAGACATCTGCAGTATACCAACAGACAAGCAATGGAGTGGGTAAAAGTCAAAAGATTTCCATCACTGAAAATCATTTTTTCTTTTTTTTTCATTTACTAAAAAAGTTATTCAAAATCAAAATTGGATGGCAGCCGATTCTACGTTACCGGAATGACTCGGGTTTTTCTCGACCAAGGGCTGCCGTCCCAGTAAACTAGGCCTGTCTAGTGAACCGTTTGTCACCCGTTTATTATTAATTTTGTGTCACTTTATACATAAAAAATTAAAAAAAAAATTATTATTTTTGTTTTGCGCCACCTTGTACATAAAAAATTCCTTAAACAATTTATTTAATTAGAAATAATAGAAATAATAACTTTATGTTGTACTAACTTATAGTTGATTAACTTCATTGAAGCTACAAAAGAATTATGGACTCGACACAACTTGCAGAAATATGTATGCGAACTTTCGCAAATATAAGAAACAAATAAAATTTTGAAGACCTCTCGCGACTCTCTGCTGACAATAATTTAGCAGTTCTTCACTGTAATTTGATTATGAATTGTTGATAAAAATGTAATTGACTCAAAAATAAGTGCTCTGAGCGGCATCCTTGTTCGATGTGGCGCAAAATTAATCACCCATTTTTTTTATAACTTTTTTACTAAGTCAAAAAAATTATTTTGAGGGTTGGAAATTTTTATTTGAACCTTTACGGGCTCCATTGCTTTTCTGTTTGTATACTGCAGCTGTCTAATTCACAAGTTCCAAATATGATTGACGTGCGCCGCCATTTGCAAAAATTATAAAACTTCCGATAGGGCGATTATTTTTACGCCACCTTGTAAATAAGAGGGTTGAATAAATTAACGCTTTTAAGTGTGTTTTGGTGCCGTTGTATTTATGTGTTTGTGTATTTTAGTATTATTTGTATATATATAATATGTATGTATTTTTTAACAGCAGCAAACATTGTTGATTGCCGATGGCATTAGAAATTTTTTGTTTGTTTTTAGAATAAACGTCTAATAATATAGAGCACCTCGCGTGTGTCCTTTCTTATTGATTCAAATTCATAAAGATAATTTTTTGTATGTACTTTTGGACAAAATAATAAACGCCTCGTTCTGCTGGACTTGAAACGCTGCCAAAGCCACGATGACCACGAAAACGAATTTGTACATTTTGTATGATAATAAAATTCAAACAACTTTTACAATACAAAACACTAGACTGCAAATCTATTTGATGCTCAACGGCTCTTTGGCGCACTAGAATTAGCCACACTATTACTCCCGTCGTATGAAACGAAACTAGTTGTTAACTTTAACAGAAGCTTTTATATGCCCTCGGAGTACGCCCTGATCTTCGACTTCTACTCTAACTAAGTCGTACCTAAGCAAACGAAACGCATTCGTCTTCAATCGGCACGAGCCACACGCCACACGCCACTTCGCTTAATTCTATTCGTTTATGTTTGTGTGCGCATCAATTTTATTTGCTTAAAACATTTTTTCCTCAAAGCCACTTATGGGCACTCCAATCATCAGTCAACACCCCATCTACATAAATTCATAATGGCTAGCGCCTTTGCACGCAAAACGAGAGGAACGATCGGATTGTGGCAGCGGCTAGCACTTTGTAGAATTGCTGATCACTTGGCAGACGGAAAATTTGTATGTAAATCTTGTTGCGAAGACTGCGCGACGTTTTCAAGAATGACAGTCTATTTCAACATTTACCTACATATGTGTTGTAGATGATTTACATAAAGTGTTTTCTACTGCTTTTGATAAGCAAGGAAACCGGCTGTGATTGAGCATGAACATATATGTATTTATGTACTCGTATGCACTTGTATGTATTTATGCAATGTACGAAGTAATACTTTGAGTTCTTCCAAATGATTTCCGATTGAATTGGTAATTAATCACTTGAAGAAGTATGAAAGCTTTAATTCATATTTTTGATTTGTAGGAAGCATAAAAATTGTTTACGGTCCACCCGAAAACTTCTTTGGTGTGTTCTTCTTCAAGATTGGCTCAATAGACGCTTACACACATATGTAGGTGATTCAAAAGTGTTGTATTGTTATATATCCTAGTGGTTTTAATGGTTAAATAAATGTTAGAGGACTCGAAACTACATTCAACTATTTTTTAACGGAGTAAGATTTCTTGATATTACTTTTATGGTACCTTGCGAGTCCTCTAAATATATTTTTAGCCCTTCAAAATGTACGACATACAGAAAATACGACACTTATGACACTCTAGTATATACCCTTATGTAGTTTTTAAGTTTTCCCAAGAAAATTTAAATTTTAAAACTAGTTAAGCGATAAATAGCCGCCAAATGCAGGCTTGGCTTAAGGTAGTAATGCCAGCAATGACGAATTCGCTCTGTGTGTGAAAGTGCGAAACCAGATAAGTCTACTAGGTGCCTGGATACAGCGAAATGAAGCGATTGAGCTGAACGATGTACCGGCCAAAAGTTTACGGTTGGTCAAAAGTGTACATGTCCGCCATCGTCCCTTAAGCGTCTTAAGAAGCTGGCTCCTAAATAGCAGTAACATGCTCTTGCGCTGTCAAAATCATGCATCGCTCATAAAAATAGTTATTTACTAGCACTCCCAAGGTTGGGGTATTTACACCACCATTCGTGGTAACAATAGGTCTGAAGCAAAAGTGAAGTGAAGCTTGCAGTTAAAGCTATGGTTAAATACACTCTGAATCATCTTTTATGCCAGTTTCCAGCGTTTTGCAGATCACGATTAAGCTGCCTTAGTTTTGAATTTCGGCCAAATATCCACAATAAGCCAAGTCTTGGAAACAACTCTTGAAAGGAGAATCGACAGACACCACATTTTATCGATTTTAAAGTTGCTTTCGACAGCACAAAAGAGTTGCCTATATGCTGCAATGTCTGAATTTGGTATCTCCGCAAAACTAATACAGCTATGCAACATGATGTTGCTCACTACCAGCAGCGCCGTCAGAATTGTTAAGGATCTCTCCGAGCCATTTGATACCAAATGAGGTTTGAAACAAGGTGACTCGCTGTCGTGCGACTTCTTCAACCTGATGATAGAAAAGATCGTGCTATGCCCCAGAACTTAATAGCCCAGGCACAATTTTTTTATAAGAGCGTACAATTGTTGGCATTGACATCTTAATGATATTGACATCTACGCGACGCGCTTTGTTAAACTGGCCCAAACTCGTTTAAGCGATTATTACGTCAGTCACGTAGAATAAGGAGTTTTGAATTCCTCCTTTGATTGAGAAGAATCGCGAATCAGAGGATCAGCAATCTTATAAAGCTGGATCCTATGCCTCTACGCATTATCTCTTAGCAACACTAGGGATCAATTCAGGTATACGTAAGCTCAACCTAGTTAATCTAATCAAGCCTAACTGTAGTTGGCTAAACAGAACGAACTAATAGCAAACTCCGTTTTTCCTTGGATTCTCAGTCATGTTGACGTATAGAGAAAAATGTATGGCAGAAAAACGATTGATGAAATTTCTTAGAGACACCGGTTAGTTTAAGGTAAGGAGGAGGAGGATATCAAACTGCGGTAGCATCATGGGCCTACACTTTTGGCCTAATTATGCCAACAGCTTCGGCGGCAGTTATTACAACCTAACCAAATAATATATTCATCACACTTGTATTATTTTTGTTGCTATTTGCTATCCTAACTTCCGCGTAAGTTCTCCAATTTATTATAGCATTCCTTAAATCTTTGCTCATTAATTATATTTCAGTTTAGAGAGCGACAATTTTACTATAATTTTATTATACAAATGTACAAATATATTACACCATCACATGCCCAATTGCGTTCGATTCTTTATGCGTACATTTTTATATATTTAACTAATTTAAAAAAATAAAAACGTAAACAAAATCATCGCTCAGTCGTCTTCCTGACGGGTTGCTTATCATCCAAACTCAAATACGTACGCATACCCCACCCCACTCAACTCGCTCGTCAGCTTCCGCATATCCATATAAAAGTGGCACCTTATCCCGCCACATAACCGTATTGCACTTACTTTTTCCAAATAATTTATGCAATAGAATATATTTTTATTTATGAATATTTATATACATGTCTATGCACGCTTGTATGTATGTATGTACGAAAAGAGTATGTTAAGCACGTCGATTCGTGAAGCCAAGTATGTAAATCAATCGATATTCGTCAGGTTATGCGAAAAAATGCGCACATTGGCGTAAAGTTGGTATAAATTAATAAAGAAAATCATTAATAAGTTTCCAAAAATTCTGGCTCTCGTAGACGTGCATGGACTTTTTAAAAGTCATTGGTAGAATTTTTTTCGAATGCTTCAAAGATTTCATATACAAAGTGCCTGTATGCATATCATAAGCAAATTAGTTGCTGAATGAAGTATGCAAATGTTTGACTGGGAATAGAGGATAGAAAATAATTTAAAACAAGGTTTTTTTTTGCCTGAAGATTTTCTACGGCATTTGATCGTTGACAACTTTTTTATGCAAAAACTTGCAAAGACTCGACATGTGCCGCTCTGCCTTTAAGGCAAAGTATGTATATTCGAAAGATACTGAGAGCAACACAATAAGAAATCAACAGATTTAGAAAGAAGAATTTTAGATTGATATTAGGCCTTCAGGGGAAAACACTTGATTGATCGGTATTCATTTTTTTTTTGTTCTCCTGAATATAGAATATTTGTCTAGAGCAGGGTCTAAAACTTAGTTAAGCATGGCTGGGAAATGTTCTTTCCAATGACGCAACTAATCTTCGTACGTCATTTTTACAACGATCGCAATATTTTTCATGCTAAATTCTTTTATAAAAATATACGAAAAAAATGTAAAAATGTACAAAATTGACAAACATTTCAAAAAATTGTCATCCAATTCTTCAACTTTTTAATCAGAGTCTTTAGAATATTTCTGCGGATGCTATTTTATAGGCCATTCAATTGAATTCGCTGAAAAATTTCATCAAATTTTCACAATTTTTTCACTTTCTAAGCTGAGCATTTTCTTCCATATCGGGGCTTCGAAACACGTCTGTGACATCGTGACAGGTGATGAATCATGGATTTACGCGTATGAGCCCGAAAGTAAACAGCAGTCGACTGTATGGGTGTTTCAAGATGAGCCAAATCCAACAAAAGTTGTTCGCGCACGAAGCACTTCCAAGCAAATGGTCGCCTGTTTTTTCGGAAAAACTGGACCTGTCGCAACCGTACCACTAGAACAACGCAGAACAGTAAATTCTGAGTGGTACACAACCATTTGTTTGCCAGTTGTCTTCCAAGAAATTAGGAAAACCAATCGCCAAAGATGGATCACTCTTCACCAGGACAATGCGAGCTCTCACACATCGGCTCAAACAACTGCATTTTTGAGCACCCAAAACATCGAATTAATGGGTCATCCGCCGTATAGTCCTGACTTGGCACCGAATGACTTCTTTTTATTCCCGACCGTAAAAAACAAACTGAGAGGTCAATGTTTTTCGACACCTGAAGAACCGGTTGCGGCATTCAGAATGCATGTTTTGGAGGTACCTCATTCAGAGTAGCAAAAGTGCTTCGACAATTGGTTCAAACGCATGCAAAAGTGTATAGATCTTCATGGAGAATATTTTGAAAAACAATAAAATGTTTTTCGATGATAAAAATTTGTTTTTGTTCTCTAATCCCGACATATAAAAGGCACCCCTCGTAAGTACAGTGATCTAGTGCCTGAAGCCCATCTCATATTTAAGTTATAGAGAGTACTCTTCAACTTTATAAATGGTGCCAAACTCAAAAGGAATAGGAGGAGATCTACGAATGATGAGTTCCAGCCGTGGGCGATGAAATAGATATTCCAATACGCAACTATGACGAAGTATAAATAGCAATTACTAGGCAGAAAGAGATCTTAGGACCGTAGCCTGTGGACAGAAATTCAAGTGCACCGGCTCCTGCCATCTTCACTCCCTGACGTAAGTAGATGAACATTATTGATCAAGCGTATAAAGTGAAAACAGATTAAGTCTTAATAGTGTGATTAAATTCATAGATGGTAAATTTACTATCGACCAGATATTTACACCATTTAAAATGTTGGAAAGCCCCGAGGAAATTGAATAGACACGCCGTCTCTTTGTCGTTGTTAAAGCAGATTTTGATAGCAAGAAAAGGAAATCTTCATATGTCGTGTTGTCAGAGTTTATTTCCCACTCTATACTAACACCTTTGTGTAAATGACGTTGAGTGGTATCAAAAGAGCAGAACTTCTTCAAGTAATTTGATATAATATCAACGGAGATTTTAGAGAGGGTGTTCCTTTATAACTTCTTGTGTTGTTGAAGAAAATCATTCCAACTGAAGGACTAAATTGGTATTTATCTGCTTGTGTAACTAACCAACCTGCTCGGATATATGCATCAACTTAAAGATTGTGAGCGAGGCATAGAGGGCTTACAGATATCAAGGTCAACGATAAAACTAGCGCAGTAGATCGATGAACAAATTCTTTGGTGTTTCCGGCTTTGGAATACAGCTCATCCCCGCACAAGGTTGACTTTTTTCACTGAAACACTTATACTGCTGACATAGTATCAACGCCTGACGGTAGTCTAAAATGTTTCTTGACGCTCCACACAGCGGCAGGACTTAACTTTAGCTGATGCTTGACAAACGTGATCTGTATAAGTAGATTAATATATATATATATTAGGGCGGGTCGATTTAAAAATCGCTCATTGCTCTGTGAAAATCGTATTCTAGGGATCAAAATAAGAAACTTGGCCGAAGGAACCATACCTCTAAAACGAATTCTGATGTCCCCCAATTTGGGTCGAACGAAAAATCCCACTTTGACCCATTTAGAGTGCTCCAATCGAGTCCAAATGTATGACCGACCCCCACTAACTTTGGACGGCCGATCCACCCATGCCAGTGGCACACCCTCTGGAACTCCCCTGGGGGGTTCCCCATACAATCATTTCAAAATATCACCATTTTTGGCCTTTACATGAGAAAAGAAACTAAAAAGTTCGACCCAAATTGGGGGACATCAGAATTCGTTCCTTCGGCAAAGTTTCTTATTTTGATCCCTAGAATATGATTTTCACAGAGCAATGGGCGATTTTTTTGCCTCCCCACAAATCGACCCGGCCTAATATATATGTATATATATATATATATATATTTGTCGCTTATACCTTTCTCGGCTGTTTGGCCGAGCTCCTTCTCTTATTTGTGGTGTGCGTCTTCATGTTTTCCATATAAGAAGGAACCTACAGTTTTACGTCGCCCTCAAACGGCGGATGGTTTTTTATGAGGAGGCCTTTCATGGCAGAAATGCACTCGGAGATTTTCTATTGCTGAGGAGCGACCCCCTTTGGAAACAAACTTTTTCGTTTCAACAGAATTGAGGTAAGACAGTTTGCTTTATGTGAAATATGCCTGGAACATAAGGAGACTGCATAAATTTACAAATATGGATAGAAAATCTTAGGTAGGATAAGGTTCATGTGCTACAATGGGACGATTTTTATGAAAGCTAAACCTAATGGACCTTTTTCAATTTATGAAAGCGACGCACGCCCGGGTTGAGTTTCAGAGATTTTGGTGATCTTAGAAGGAGCGGTTGGTCAGCGATGCGAATCATGGATTGCTTGGTTTACAAGAGGGAGAAACTTAGAAACTTATCAGAAATACGACGGACAAGTGTCTTGGTATTTGCGACTATGATTTACTTTCAATTACCAATTAATTTTTTTTAATTTTATTATTCTTTTTCTATTTGCTTAGTCTGCTTTGTATTGTCCCGTCAATAGTATCGATGTCAAGGTTCCGATAAATATCTACTATACGTTAGGTATGTATCAAGGTACATCAGTCATGGTCCTAAGCATTTTAGACTGGACTCGTTGCAGTATACTTAGATTACTTTTTGCAGCAGTACTCCTTTCCAGATCGATACAATTATTAACAATTATAAATAGATTTCGTCCTTAAATCGTAATACACATTTGTTGAGCCCATCTACATCGATATCCTCAAATTGCTTTTACCAGCAATAGATTAAAGCCTTGATCCAATATATTATATAATTAGATTATACATATATATCGTCCCAATAACTCAAGTACTTCTTGGTCAGTTACAACACAACAATCATTCGCGAGCCTTCACTGTGGGAAGCGTATAAAATACAGTTAGTCCAAGATTTGAAGCCGGCTGATCTTCAAATTTTATTAAATTTCAGTCTTTGGACTCTTTAAAAACCCGCTGAAGGTCCTCATTTTGGAACACGAATTTTTTTTAGCGTAAAGGCCCATTTTTGGCTTAATGGCTACCTGAATAAGCAAAATTTTCATATTTGGGATGAACAGCAACCCGAAGTCCTTCAAGAACAGCCATTACATTCACTGAAAATTACCGTTTGGTGTGGCCTATGGGCTGGAGGAACCATTGGCCCATATTTCTTCAAAAACAAGGTTGGCGCCAATGCTTTTGCGCTATGATAAACGACTTTTTGAATTCTAAAATTGAATCCTGTAATATCCACAATATTTGGTTCCAACAAGACGGCGCTACTTACTATGGTTTTACTGCGCCGTCGTTTCGGTGAGCAATTTATCTCTCGTCTCGGACCAGTGGATTGGCCACCAAGATTGTGTGATATCACACCTTTGAACTTTTATTTTTGGGGTATGTAAAGTCTAAATGTTTTGTGAATAAACCACTTTCGATTAAGAGATTGGAAGCCAACATTACTAATGTTATACACGCGATACCGACCGTAGTACTCCAGCGAGTCCGATACTTGTAAATTAATCACCCTTTACATATTTAGGAATACTCACGATACCATCAAATACAAATTGCGGCACTGTAAAGCTCTTAATGCGTTAATAAAATGTTTTAATTGCAATAGTTCTTGCTACACACAAATCAAGTGGAGATATATACACTTTTTGCGAGCATAGATTATAGTATTGCATTGACCATCGACCAATATCCAGTTGTGATTTAACCTTATCAATCTAAACACAAAAGCCTTTGACCCCAGCCAATGCCATCACGACCAAGCGACTACTAGCATTTACCAACATATGTACATTAGGGTAGCTCCACGAAAAATTTTACTGGAATTATAAAATTTTGTATATTCCAAGACTTTCGCCAAAATATAATATTTCAGCAAAATATTACGATTTATGTGAGCTGGATGGATTTGACCACAAAAAATCTAGTTTTTTTTTATAAATAAAACTAGTTTTCAAAAATATTTTTTCCAAAAAATGAAGTTAGACAGCGGAATAATTTAAGATTAAAATATTTGCATAAATTCTTACCACTTTCATATCTTGGAAACCCATTCTCCTCCTAATGCAGATCTTTTAATCTGAAGCCCTTCTATCATCTGAGGTAATTTTGTTTTTAAAACTAATTTTATTTATTGTATAAAAAATCTCACATAACTGAATTAATATTTTTCCGAAAAATTTTGGTGGAAGTCTTAAAATATTGCACATTTTGTGGTTGTGATAGGAAAATAGTATCTACCGATTTATTTTTGTATGGAGTGGCATGCACCCTAATATGTAGATGTGCATATGAATGCTGGGCAGACGCGCAAAATCAATGTCAACAAGGTGCAATAAGGCGTAATAGTTTTTAAACGAAGTTTAATTAGATTGTTTCGGATTGTAAAATATAAGATTTTTTAAATTTAAGATAAAAAAACTAATTGAAGCAGCATTGAAGGCAGCTAGAGTTTTTTAATATGAAAAGTGATTCGAGGTCGATTATCTTGGTGGACTATCATCGACTAGCATCAGGGTACAAATAGGTGGCTTGCGGGAGTTGATGTATACTCTCTTTCAGAGAGAAAAACCAACGCTTGGGCCGTGTTTATACAGGGCAACTTTAGCTTGTGGAAGAGGGGGAGACGAAAAAAATTTTCAAACTGAGCAATTCGTAAACTCTTAAAACGATAGGGTTTATTTGACCGACATACGAGAATTTGAGTCATCGATTAGCAACCAGGAGGCAGCACCTCAGTACCCGCCATAAGTAATGGTTTGGGCCGCTGTAACCGCAGATATGCGTTCTCCAATCGTTTTCATCGAGCCTGGCGTCGAGGTAAATGCGAAATATTATCGGGAAAGTATTCTGGTGGTTACTTTGAAGCCGTGGGCAGACAAACATTTCAGTGGCAGACCATGGACATTTCAAAAGGACTCGGCACCGTCTCACAAAGCTCGAATGAAGCAAGAATGTCTAAAAAACAACGTTCCGAACTTTATAACCTCCACACAGTGGCTCTCAAACTCACCAGACGTGAATCCGATAGATTATTCTCTTTTGGTAATTTTGGAGAGCAAGGTCCGAACTAAAAGATTCACCAGCCTTGAGGCGCTGAAAAAAGCCATTGTCCGCGAGTGGGCCAAAATACCTGCAAGTCACATTCGGGCAGCTTGCGATTCATTTCTGGACCGTTTCAAGGCAAAAGGTGGTCATATCCAGCAAAAGTAAATTGATTCTTTATTTTGTATTATTTTGACACATTTTTTACTTTGAATTGAATAAAAGTAATTTTCCAAATTAAATTTATGGCCTTTTCAATTGGTTACACTTCGACCCTGTAATGCAATGATTTTTCCAGGCACACCTAAATGACGAAGGGCATTCCACATAGCGTCTTCTTTAATATCGAATGCTCTTTCGAAGTCTACAAAAAGTAAATATAGTAAGGATATCCATTCTGCGGATTGTTTTACTACTATTTGGCACTGTGAAACTAATTTTTTATGCACAATTCCCTTAAAATCGTAAAAAGAGCGGCATAATCTTCATAGTTGGCTTTTTAGGCAAAATATTTTCGGATGATCTTCCTTTGATAACCTTTAATTAATTTAACGCTTGGTTTAGGGCTCATATTCAAAAAACTATGTTTTGTCGCCAGTCACAATTATTTTCAGAAAATTTGAGTCCTTAAAAGGAAATTTCAAGATGTTTTTACAATCTTCAATCCGTTCGTTTTTTTCGTTATCTGTCAGCAAGTGTGGCAAGCCCGCGTACCTACCACCAAGTCTTGAATTGAGCTTACGAATATCTAAACATTCGGTTAAAATGAGAGACAGTTGTATAGAAAGATGAATTGTGGGTTGATACTTTGTTCTCACTTTAATGAATTTGTTCACATCCGCTGAATGAATAAACCCAATCTTATACGAGATGCAAGTATAAAATTACGAGACTGACGCTACTGTGGAAGCAGTATAAGAGTATATGTGGAATAATATTATACATACATCTGAGCATCCTTCTCGAGCATTTTACCTCTCGCTTTCCTAAACAAAAAATAGTATACTTCGTTAGCTTTCGTTCGCCTTCGAGTTTTTTTTGCTTTGCTGGAAAAATGTCAAGTCTCATATATAGGTATATGTATGTATCTAAATGGTTTTCCAATAACAGGTGTTATTGCGCTATCGAGAGATGAGTAACGATTTTTTATGGTCGGAATTGGATGGTATTGATCTGGACAACGTTTATTTTCGACAAGACGGCGTTACGTCGGGAAAAGTTTACGGGAAAAATTTCCGGACCGTGTTATCTCTTAAAAAGGTGAAGGCGAGATCTTGTGATTTAACACCTTGTGACTTTTTTTCTTTGGTGAAAGAGAAGCTCTACGCCAACAGCCCAGGGTCAATTCAAGACCTCAAAGATGGAATTCGTGAGGCTATCGGGGACATAGGGCAGCCACTTTGCAATTCGGTTATGGAAAATTTCATGAAAAGGATATTGTCCTGTAAGCGTGGTCGTGGTTCTCATTTACCTGATGTTATTTTGCACTATTAACGGCATACCTTCCTTTTTATAGTGAAATAAACATCCGATCATTTATATTAAAAAATAGCATTTCTCTTTGAATATCAAAATAACACCTCTTATTGGAAAACCCTTACATATACAATTCTATTACGAAAATCGATCTCTATGAAAAGTGTTCATCGCGCCCTCAGGCCAACTTATGGTGTTCAACGATAGGGCCCATTTTTGGCTTAATGGCTACGTCAATAAGCAAAATTTCCGTATTTGGGCTGAAGAACAACCCGAAAAAATTCAAGAACAGCCATTAAATCCTTTGAAAACAACCGTTTGGTGCGGCCTACGGGCTGGAGGAATCATCGACTCATATTTCTTTGACGAGTTTGGCGCCAACGTAACAATGAATGGCGAACGCTATCGCGCCATGATAAACGACTTTTTGATGCCGGTAATTGAAGCCTGTGATCTCACAACATCTGGCTCCAACAAGACGGCGCTACGTGCCATACAGCCTCTGAAACAATGGATTTACTGCGTCGTCATTCCAGTGAGCAATTTATCTCTCGTCTCGGACCAGTGGATTGGCCACCAAGATCGTGTGATATCACATCTTTGGACTTTTATTTATGGGCGTATGTAAATTCTACGATTGAGGCATTGGAAGCCAACATTACTAATGTTATTCACGAGGTACCGACCGAGTCATTCAAAATTGGTGTTTACGGATGGCTTTACAGGCTCTGAGCTCTCCATCTAGACAGTGCATCGGCTCATTCCACATTGTCTGTCAAGAGGTTTTATATTTAGTTAATTATAGCCTTCCGCGCCACGCGCCTGGCAGGACTGTTTCGAAAAATGGAAAATTCTTATGACGCATTCTAGGAATGGAGGAAGGATGCACTTATGTATACTTATACATTGAAGGCGATATTATGTAAATATGTATGGAACCAAAAGAAATGTTTTACAGCGTCAGTCTTGTTTTTTAATGTTTTTATTATTTTACTATTAGAAATTTCCCGTACATACAAAGTTCTGTCTTAATTTTGTGCTTATTTCACACTTATCATTGGACACTTTACACTGACGGATCCAAGATGTATTGCGGCTTCAACGCCGGTGTTCTTATATATTCGTAAAACCCCGAAACTTCCAATCACAACAACTATTGGAAGTATGAATTTTTTCAGATAGTCAAGCAGCTGTCTTAGCTTTAAAGTCACCTACAACTAATTTAAAAATCGTCAGATAATGCAAAGAAGAACTTAATGCTTTAGCGCGCACGAATCCGAAGCGGTAGAAATAGGCTGTCCCCAAGGTGTGCGAGAAAGAGAGATCTTCTCGCTGTTCCAGAAGCAGGCCGTTGACAGATGTACTAACACAGATACTTGCAAAATAACTAAACAAACGAGACCTAATTTCCACAAATCCAGAACTGACTCGTTAAGAAATCCACGAGCAGTCATATTCAGAACTACGTCAACAATAACCGGTCTCTGGCCTTTGGGAGACAATGTCAGATAGATAGGGTGGCCGTACAACAGTAGATGTAGAAACTGCAATCAAAAGAATCTAAGGGAAAAGTCTTTCACTATCTGTGTGAGTGCTCAAGTCTGGGTGATCCCCGACATAGAGTGCTGGCGATGGTCAACTTGAAAGAAATTGCAGAAAAGAAAATAGTCATTGCCATTATATTTGTGGCAGAAATCTTAGAAAATATATGTCAATATATTTTAGATAATTTCCCCAGTTATGTTCTAAAGGTCTCTCGTAGATAGAAAACTAAGACCGACCAACAAATACACTAATAATAATCTAGAGCGCATATCTCACCGTGATACAGATAACGACGACTTTACTCGTTTATTTTAGTTCTCATGCGCGGCTCTAAATCATAATTTCATTCATTTCATAGTTTCAAAATAAAAATTGAATTCAATGACAGAGTTGATTTCCCCTAAATTCTTGTATAGATACAGACTCTAAAACCGCACATACTCGTATGTATTCAATCCACTAAGTTCCACATAAAATCTATTACTTGCATGTAAATAAAATTAAAACCAAAATAAATACATAAATAAATAATTAACCAAAGAAAAAACTGAATAATATAAGTCCCTTCGTTTCTTGTAAGTTGCAGAACTTCAAGCTCAACACTGACCTACACCAAAACAAAAACAAAGAACACGAATAAACTACGTGTGGAAATTCGACTCATTAACGATCGATTGCATAACATCCGAAAGCCTTTGCCTTCGCTGCAAGCGCTGCCCCTCTGAAACTGCCACGTATGTACATATATGCACATCTACATATGCATGGTATGTTACTAACATAAGACCATAATGCCAAGTTCAATGCCGAATTTAGTATGCTGATTTAGTTTGTTTTTGCCAGAGAGAAATTAGTAAAGAGAGAAGAGAATAAGCACCACTGACCACCGACCATTGTTTTAATACCGCTTAGCGACGCTTATATTTGGATATAAAATTAATTTCCACTAATTGTTGTTTGTTTAAGCAACAGGTGGCGTATACCCTTTTTTCAATTTGTATTTCTTACTTTTATTTTGTTGATTGCTCTTTATTTCTGCGTCATTTGTTAAAGTTGTTTGTACTGTTAATGGCTGTAGCTGGGTAATTGGTGGTAAATTGTGCCTATTGGTACTGATTGATACTTAAGTAGCGTACTAGTAAGCTTAGCTTAACTCGCATTTTGGCAAAATTTAAGTGAATGCAAAACAAATAGTCATAAATTATGAGAATTTGTTTCAAAATCAATACGATTACCTATCCGTAAAACTCATTGCAGAGATTAATTCGTAGCATGAAAATCTCACCTGTGCTACGATATGCTAAGTATCTATAACAAATCCTTTATAGCCTAGACAGATGGTGGTGTTAATCGAGATTAACGACTTAATTCGGAATTTTCTGAGGAATTAGGTGCAACTAATGCGGATTGACAACTAGACTTCATGATTCAAGCGGATAAAGAGAATTTTTAAAGGCAACATTGCCCAAAAATGACAGTTAATTTCTATTGGGAATGAAAAATAATGAAACTTTTAAAGTGAAGATCAAAAAAGACTGAAAACAATCACATCATCATGGGCACAACAGGAGTAAGTATTTTACAGCATTTTTGTTTAGGTTAGGTTAAGTTGACCTGGCTGGCTGAAAGCCATCACATAGACCTATTGGTCCTTATTGTTACCAGATGGAGCTTGACCCTTACGTTTCTTTGTAGTAGACATCTTGTAATGGGTCTGTGCCTTTTGCGAATCTAAGTAAACTCTCAAGCTCTATCCCCGAGGGGCATTCTAACTTCTCATATTGTAAAGCTTTAAGGCATTTTAATCTGGTTCTGGCAAGAACATAGAAGGTGTTTTAGCGTTTACCTCTCTTCCAGTTCATTGCAAATTCTGCAGCTATCGTTGTTTGTGATTCCTATCTTGTATGTCAGCATACCTACGATAGTTCTGCTTTCTTTTCTAGACAGAGCTAGTACGAATCAGACGTATTTATCTGCACTCTGTGCGCACATGATTTTCACGGTTCTGCAAGTGGCTAGATTATTCCACTTCCTATCTATCCGTATTTTCATGTCCGCAGCGATGCCATTGTATACCGTATTTAAAGGTTTCAGTATGTCGTTTTCTTGTTCGAATTGTATGTAAACATCTACAATTTCGTTTCCTGCAATGCCCTTATGTCGGGGTACTCAATAGATGTGTAACCGTCTGTTTGCGGCTAGTCTCTCGATGGCTTCTCTGCTTTTTATAACATTTTTAGATGGAATTTCATATGAGTTTATTGCTTTTATTGCCGCTTGGCTGTCAACGTATATATTTATTTTGGCATTGCCTTACCTACAGCAAAGACTTCTACTAGAAAGATACTGCAGTGGTCTTCTAACATTTTCGAGCCATCAGTAAATATATTAAGAGTATTTGGGTTAGGTTTCATTCCTCTTTTCCATCCCTTTTCTTCTATTGTCGATCGGATTCATATATTGCATTTCGGAGTCATATAGTCCGTTTGAACCCTATAACTAATGCGTATTGAGCTATGCCCGAATGTTTTACAGGTAAATTCGCCTGTCGCGCTGAGTCCTACGGCGGATTTAGACATTCCGCCGCAATATGAATCGGTGACAAGTTGAGTATTCTTTCAAGCGCTGCCGTTGGAGTAGTTCTCAATGTATCTAAGGTGCAGAGTGCGCCAAGACGTTGAATACTTTCCATAGGTTTTTTATATGTCGGTTTTCTTAGCGCAGTCCACCACACCAGAGCACCGTATAGTAATATTGGCTTTACTATAGCTGAGTAGCACCAATAGCAGGAGATAGACCCCATGTAACTCCCAGCATCTTTTTACATGCGTATAGTGCGTGACTGGCCTTTTTCTTCCTTTCTCATATATTGTACTTCCATGATAGTCTGCCATCCAAAATTACTCCACGGTACTTTGTGTGGTTTTTAAGACTTAGTTACACGTCGTTTAGCTTCGTGGGTTGCCAATAGGGGATCTTGTACCTTCTAGTAAAAAGTATCATATTCGTTTTATCAGCATTTACCCTTGGTCCTGCCTGTTGCCCATATTTTTAAGTTTAAAAATGCCTCTTTCCAATTTCAGATGGCAAGCAGGCCTGAATGGAGAGGGATGAGCAGGCGCTCATAATTAAATCGGGAGAACGCGCAAATAATTTGCGAAGGACAAAAAGAAATGAGTGCATGTGCCATTACGGTCCTTCATCAATATATAACAATAGTTACTAATTTGTATAATATTAAATTTACAATTTTCCAGATTTATAATCTATTATTCGGAGGCGACTTGAAAATGTACATCGCTCCACTTGTAGGACAATATTAAGAGGAAGGTGGTTCGTTTACATGGGTTTTTGGTTTGCCGGAAATATTTTGAAAGCAATCAATTGACCCACGGCCGAACAATTGACCGAACTAAGCACTATGATTTTAAATGAATTTGACACTCTAAAAATCGGAATTTTTTTCAGCTTTAATAAAAAAAAATTCGAAATAATTGAAATAATAACAAGATTCTAGTACGGACGTAGCCATTGATGTTGTAAACGACATATTAAAATTGCAGACGATTGAATAGTTTTTTTTTTTACAACACCAGACCGAAAAACGAGATAATTGAGCTTAAAGTTTTGAGAGTGGATATTTTTCACTGAAGCCGTAGCGTGACGAATCTGACTCTACCTGCTAAAACCGCAGTGGAATGGAAAATCTGGGAATATCTTTCCAAAAATTTGACAATATATTCTTAAAAGTCTATACTTTCGAAATATAAAAAAAATCGATTTTTTGAAAATTCTACACCACCGAGACCCCTTAAATAAGCCTTCATAAAAATTGAAAGAGCGGCAAGAAGAATGGGATTATCATTGAATGCAGACAAGACAAGGGAATGGTGTCATCACCACAAGGAAAATCAGTGCAGAACATCTGCCAACGTCTTAAAATAGATCCCAACAATTTCGAAATTGTTCAGGAGTGAAAATAACACTTTACAGTTCGCTTGTACCAGTACTTATACGCGCTAGTGAAGCTTGGACACTAAACAACTTAAAACTTAATGTTTTTGAGCGTAAAATCATATGAAAAATATTTTTTGCTGTTTGCGAAAACGGAATTTGGAGAATAACACAGTCCTGCGAGGGTGAGTTTCTAGAATGGCTGTACTTGTTTCTTGTAGTTTTTTATGCGCTGAAAACGAATCTGACCTTCAAAATGCTCCATCACGTCAGGATTTTTGGTAAATGAAGCCTAAAAGGTCAAAAAATGGCCATTTTAGCCATTTTTGATAATTTTTTTTGGGATAGAAAATTTTTTTTTCAATTGAATAATTTAAAAAAATGGGTTTTAAAGCTAAAGAGTTGTACTATGCGACCTTTTCGTCGAAAACATTAGCAAGCCAAGACGCTGATCGACTTGTTGAGCTAACAATGATGCAGATAACTTTTAACGAGAACAGGTATCGAGTACATAGCGAGATCCGATTAACACCACGGTGTACAGAAACTAATCTATGATATCATGCTTTGATCAACACTAAGTGTAACCTTATTCGCCATTTTGGGTAAAATCAGCACTAAGAGAGCAAATATTTAAGTCAGTTGAAATTGTGACGAGAGAAGCGACAGTGCAAGGCTTCCAGAACTCCTTCGAATAATGCATGATTTGCATGGAGCATTGCACGATAGAGGAGGAACTTATATTCATGGTGATAATAGTAAATGTGCATGAAATCAAAATTAAATGATTTCCGATAGCCTTTTTACTTATTAGCTAAATCTCACATATGGAAAGAGTTGCTTTAAATACACTTATCGAAAATGTGGTACTCCAGCACAAAAAGACAGCAGTCAATGACCGACCAGTGTAAGAGTCAGCAAGATTTCAAAAAATCACATGAAATTACTTAAAATATTTAAAAGCAGGCCAAAAGATGAAAGAATAGTAGCTAAAATTTGTCAACTGATTTCAATTTTTTTTAACACAGCAGAACATTTTTGCTGCAGTTTGATTGTGGATGATTAAAAATTCTAAACGTTTATTAGATGCGTATTTTATACGAGTAACCGGACCAAGCTGAGAAGATTTATGCAAAAGTGACGGTAACTTAATCTGTTCTATCATCGTTCTTTATTTGAATTGCAAAACTATAAGCAATAAAAATTATAATATAAATACAACACTTTTGTAGGGAAAGATCAATGTGAAGGCGATGAAAAAGATTTGGCAAGAATTATGCTAACAACGCTTCCACTGATTTCGCTTAACAACTTGACTAATGACCATTAAAATACGCTTATACACTGAGGCGTACACATGCCCAGGTACTTCACACTATTGCAAGACGTTTGTGCTCTAAATACTAATTTTAGTTGAGGTTTAAGTTTATAATTTACCAAAGGCACAACATCAGTACGAAATTGGTACGCGCGCGTTAAAGGCGTTAACGGCAGAAACGGAACCAGTGAAAGCAGGAAGTGTTTTTTGTGCGGAAAACATATTTTTTTTTATTTTTTAAGCTATTAACATGTCGAAGAGTGTAATTATACTGCTCTTACTCGGCACAACAACGGTGTTGTGGCAACAAGTTGAGGCGAAACCATTTCTATTACTGGCGCCAAATTTCTTTGTCCTGACAACTAGAGGTATGTATGTACATATCTGTGTGTGTGTGTGAAAGTGCAGTTTAGTGTATCAAGTGTGTCAGACGAGCATATCAAGCAATAATTCAAGGCGATGTAAGATGTCTAATTTTCACCCTGCATCGGTCATCTTGCGCTACGTAATAAATCCGCGTTGTCCTTTTGGAAAAGCTACTTTTTATTTCAGAGCAAATTCTAAAGGAAAAGTACTCAAAAGCATAGAAATGAAAACTTTTGCTAAAAAATTTATCAGCCAATACTCTTTTTGTTGTGCCACAAAACGTGGGCAAAAGAGAGCACTAAGTTTGTTTATGTCCCAAAAGACAAAATGAAAAGAAAAGTTTGGATAAAATCATATGGCATTTCATTGGGAAAGTATTTGTTTATTGTTTAAAGTTATTGTTTATTTGTATAAATAAATTTTTGTTTTTAATTTTATTTTGAATTAATTTTTTTGTTTTTAAATTTTAACTTCTTCATTCAATACAAAAGATTATTATTTTTTTGTGCACCACTTTTCGGCAACGTGTTTCGAAATTGGGCCAGATTGGAATAGCGCGAAGTTGTCTAGTGATGCTCTTTCGATGTCTATCGAAATTCTGCATATCTGGAATGAGCCCAAGATGGAACATACTTCCGTTGACGCTTCTACGCAACCAGAGTAAATCCCTTTTTTATTTTAAAAGTGTTAAACGAATTTTGATTGCACGAGTTTGGCTAAGGCACTTACGCACTGCGACCAAATTGATCTAATGGGCCCCTAAGTGCTTAATTTTAATTATTGGGTTGGAGAATAAGTTCATAGCGTTTTTACCGAAGACTTTTATTTATAAAAAACAATATCAATAACAATAATCAATTATATCTTCGCCGTTGCTGTTTACAATCTCTTCTCACCTCTCGACCAATTTGTTGATATCGTTCCACCAGAAATCGCCTGGTCTGGTGTCAAAAAAGTTGTTGAGCCAGTTTTTAAGGCCCTCTTTCTTATTGAAGGTAACACCCTGTTTTGACACGGTGCGGAAAAGATGGTAATCGGTCGGTGCAAGGTCCGGGGAATACGGCGGATGCTGAAGGATCTCCCATTTGAACTCTTGGAGTGCGACTTTGACGACTGCGGCGTTGTGGTTTTGACCATGTCGATCAGGGCTTTTCAGTCGAATAGCCTCATTCACGTGGTGTAGCAGGGTAATGAAGAGCTCCTCGCTGACCGAGGCGTTCTTTTCAAGCATTTCCTAGTGCATCATGCTCTCCCAGTCCTACCAAACACATATTATGATTTTCTTTGGATGAAGATCCGACTTGACTCTTAGCTTTGGCGTATCTCCTGGAGCCACCCACTCCTTTCGTTGTGTCATATTGATGTAAAGGCACCAATTCTCATCTCCCCTCACGATTCGGTAGAAAATACGCAGCTTACGGTAGCGTGTTGCTCGATGGCGGGTGAGATGCTGAAAATCAATTTGAGCTCGTGATGCACCCAGACCTTAGAACTAATAACTAATAGACAATACGTATTATCATCGAAAAACTCGAAACTGCTTGTGAAAAGTGCAAGTTAATTTCAAAAATGGTGGTACTCTATAGTCATTCTCTTGAACTAAAAACAAATTTTTCAATGTTTATATTTTGAAGGACTTTTTGGAAATTTACTTGGAGACACAATACTGACTTTGAAACATCGCTGCAAGCAGCTTCGCTGTTTGAAAATATGAGTGTATTGGCAAAATGTTGTGAATGTATTGAGTATTTCGGACTTGCACTTGACTTAGACTATAGTGACATCTTCCTCCAATTATTATTAAGAAATCGTCGAATTTCGAAACAGTGTGTCCTTTGTACTCACAATTAATGCGTTAATCTGGGTTATTTTCGAGCCTCTGAAACTATAATTTTAAAATATGTTTTTGAAACAAAATATGTGAAACAACGTAAACATTTTATTTTTAAATTTCCTCGGCCGATGATCAAAAATCCTACCCAAATAGGTATATTAAGATATGTGAACACAAAATCTGTGCAAAAGTGTTCCGCATGGATTTTAGAATGTAAATATTTAAAATTACTTATATATTTTCGACTTTCCTTTCAGCGCCCTCTACTGGCAGTATATCATCTTCCACTTCCTACTCCTCTTCCTTCTCCTCGCCAGCATCCAATGGTCTTCTCCAACTGCCCACTGGCATTATAAGTCGGAAACTAAATCTTGTAACTAGTCTACTCTCCGGCTTTGGCCGCAATGCTGGTCGCAGTGGCGGCATTGGTGGTGGTTTTGGACTTGGTTTCAAATTCAAATCGGGAATTACTACGCGTAGACCTGTAACAACAACTCAAAGTACCACAGAGCCAAATACCGTTTTTACACCGGAAGTAACTACAAATACACCAACAACTACTATTCCCTACACTACAACTGAGAGAACGACAACAACAACTGAGGCGATTGGGAGCACTACAACGGGCATTGTTGTTACTATTAAACCAACAGTGGTTCCTCAACGACCAGCAGTTATTACAACAACCGAGAGAGCGAGTGGTTACGGTTATGAAATTTCACGCCGGGATAGTGAAAATGAGATTTTTCGTGGTAATGTAAATAATATGTATTTACCGCCCCTATAAGGAAGAAATATAGTATCATATGTACATACATATATAGGCAGGTGACAACGAATTAACATAGATTTAATTATTTTAATTTAGCTTAGGGATTCGTATGGCATGAAATTGAAAATGTATGGCTACATAATTTATTATAAGTATCTTTTATTTAAAGCATTTTTTTACAAATAAAGAATACGATGAAAATACTAGTTTTTGGTTGCACTTATTTGCTTGTAGAGAACGACTTAAAATCACTTTTCGAGGTTGAATCCGAACCGAACCAAACATTTTTAATGGTAAATGAAAGATATTGAACTAATTGGTGGAAAATTCACATAAAATATTTACAGAATCAGTCAATTTATCTACTTCCTTAAAATTGCTGAATACTGTTAGTGCTTTTCATGCAGAAGTCTTTGCGATCCTGCAGGTATGCAAAATGTTTAGAAAATGTGGGAATGAGATAGATATTAACATTTTTTCCGATAGGCAAGCCGCGATCAAGGCTCTGACGACGTCATTGGCCAGATCCAGACCCAATCCTCCCAATGAATGGTATCAAAACGGCGCTTTAGTGCTACTTGGGGAGTGCCAGAGTGGTACTTCAACCATTTCACCTACCTACCTAAAAAGAACTTATAGATATTTAAGTCGAGCAAGCAGTTTAGAGCTGACCTGCACCACTGAACATTTGCTTAATAGCCACACACGTTGAGGGAGCAGAAAAATATATAAAAATAATTTTTTAATAGAAAATGTTGCCTTTGACGGCCGGTATTCAAAAATATTACAAAAACCAATAACACAACGTTCAAACATTTTTTACTTAATAGATACCTTTTAAGTTCAAACGCATCCGCCGTTTTTTCTGATGGGATCCTGTTTGTAAGATAAACAGCTCACTTAGAAACAGCCTTACATTATTTTCAAATCGAAAACCATTTAAATCTTAACGTATTATACGAGTAGAGACAATATACAGGGTTTGATTGAAAAGTAATGAGCCTTCCCGCGTGGAGCGTCTGTCAAGCGATCAACCGAATCGGCTGGTGGGGGAAAATGATCGTTGGACCTTCCCCTCCCACTAGAAACCGGTCCCAGTTCGCTGGAAACAGCGGTGCAGCCAACAACGCTCCGCGCTTGAAAGCTGTTTTAAAAGTGTGTTAGGATTTTGCAGTGTCGAAAATGCAGCGATCGTTGGAGCAACGTTACTCGATCAAATTTTGCGTAAAGCTAAACAGTTTGTACCTCCAGGAAGCACTGTAAACGCGGCATTTTACAAAGAAGTGCTCCTTCGGCTGAAAAACCGCGTCGCCCGGGTTCGGCTCGACCTCGTCAACAATTGGACCCTTCATCACGATAATGCGCCGGCGCACACCGCCTTCTTCTGCATCTCTGCATTGGCCAAGATGGGGGTTCCGGTACTTCCCCACCCTCTCTACAGCCCTGACCTGTCCCCTCCGGACTTCTTCTTGTTCCCGCGCCTGAAAAGAAAGCTGAAGGGGAGGCGTTTCGACTCCATCGAGGCGATCCAAAAAACTGTGACAGCCGAATTGAACGCGATTCCGACGGATGAGTTTAAAAAATGTTTCCTGCAGTGGAAGGACCGCTACCAGCCGCTACCAGCGGTGTATTGACGCTCAAGGGTCCTATTTTGAAGAATATTAGTTGTATAAGCCAAAAGGTTTAATAAAACTGCTTAAAAAAATAAGGCTCATTACTTTTCAATCAAAATACGAAGCAGAGAATAATTTGCAATGCATTTTAAGCTGTTTTCGATTTTTTGTTTAGTTTTTATTTAGACAACTTTCTTAAATTTTAATTTTTTTTGTTAATAAATCCTCTAATTTTAAGCTATACTACTGAAATTTGCACTGCTGAACAGTTTTTACTTTTGAAAATCACCAATACATTTTCAAATACCGTTATCTTAATGCGGAGGCGCCATTGAATTTAGAACGCTTTAATGAAGAAAGATCAATTATCAAAACTTTTGCCCTCATTTTTAACTTTACAGTGTAATTTATACCTACAATTTAAGTCTTATTTATACCTAAAAAAGACAAGTATAGGAATATTCTGTCATATTTGGAAAAGGCCAAACCGAATATTTGAGGCCAAGCGTGACCGAAACTGAAGCTGAAGCTGAGTTTCGGTCGATCTCTATTTGCATTTAAAACAACCGTCCCTATTTTGTATAATTCCAAAACAGGAAATATTCAGCTTAACATTTGACCATGAAACATTTAGTTTCGGGTGAATCTCGTATTATCTCTTTTTGTTTTTGTTTTCATAATACATTTTACATATTTCACTTGATTTGATTGAGGATAACTCACCAAGTTAAATCATTTGAATTCACTGAATTTTTATTCATACGAGATGATTTTATTTTATCTCTTTGTTTGGTGATTGTTAAAGATTTTAGTGGTTATTTTATGTTTTTTATTATATTTCGTTATCTACGCGCGACGTGCGCGGCATGAAACGTGAAAGGTTCGCTTTGTTTTACAGTCGAACTTCAGCTTCAACTAAACATTTTTTTTTACTTTTCTTTCAAAATTGATTTTTGTTTTTAAGTTTGTATCGATGCATTTTTTACATATACAGGTAAATTTACGTACACAAAGCAAACTGCACATCTAAAACGTGATCTCAATTAGCGTTGACCGGGTGGAGTCCTTATTTAACAACCAATGGCACCAGTATTGAGCGACGCATTTGAAAAGTAGGGATGAGTAGAAGCAAACATACAATGCACGACATTTACATAGATGCAATTTATTCTGCATGCGAGTAAATAAAAAAAACAGATTCCGCCTTCGATACCTCACAAGCATTTGATTACATCTGTTATACAGGTTGGTTCAAAAGTAAGAAATCAAAAAAAAAAGTGGAATGAGAATTTCTAAATGACATTTGTAAAACAGTCCTCTATTCTTTAGCGTGGATTTTGAGTTTCGAAAATCTTTACTTGGATCATTTTGAGTCATGAAAATCTTTACTGTGAAGTAGAAAAATTTGGTCCCATTTCACCACATTTTCGATGAATTTCCGCATAATTTCTGTTGTTAACTGTTGGCATCAGAATATCATCCTTAAGAGCTGAGATTGTCTGAGGCTTGTTAGCATAAATAGTTTATATGCGACTGACGGTCAGCAGACATTAATCATTGCTCGCACTTTGTACACGAAAATGCGTAAGTCTTGCACTAAAGCTCGCAGTAGGAACCGTCTGGTGATGCCAAACTGGGTGGCCCTTCCCCTGGTTAATGTACCTTCAACCTCAGTGACAGCGATATTTTCGGCTGTACGCGCTGAAATGTTTGTACAGTTGGACCGACACGGTTAGGAAATCGATATTGGTATTCACGCAGTGCCGACACCACCGATCAATTATTGGTAAACAAAATCGGCTCTATTATTCCACGTTTAACAGGCTCTGGGTAAAAGAAGGTTCAATATTCTCAATATTCTAGGAAAAAGCCCTGGCCTACGTGCGTCAATTGGCAACCACTATACCTACTTACCTACCTACGCACATCTTCTTTCTTTGAATGACAAATCAAATACTAGACGGTCAAAGGGAAAACAAAACAAATGCCTTCTATAGGATTCTATTTACATTCTTTCCGATAAAAATATGAAAAAATCGACATATTTTTTGTTAAATTTTATATTTTATATTTTTTCCAATTATTTTCAAATTTCGACGAAGTCCAGTTCTGATGACTTCGAGTTTATTTTTTTCAAAATAGTCCCTTCTGACCTCGATACACTGTTTTGCGCGATCTAAAAGCTTTTCGAAAGAGTGTTTCAGGTTGTTGACCGGAATGTCCTTCAGGATGTCGGAACAAGCCTTTTAGATGGCCTCTACGGACGCAAAACGTTTTCCTTTCATGACCAAATGCAATGTTCCGAATAGGTAGAAGTAAGAGAGAGCCATATCAGGAGAATACCGTGAGTGATTGATGGTCTGGCCCGTTGGCATGAACTCCTTGTGAATAAGTCCCTTGGAATCGTAAAAACGAATGAACATCGATTTGATTTTTGACTTCTCCAAACGCTATTTTTTGGGTGGTGGCTCGTCTGGGGCCTTCCATTCGGCTCCTTGAAGCTTAGTTTCAAGTTCATGTTGGAAACACCACGTTTCATCACCAGTTGCAATGTTGTAAAGGGAGTTCTCGTCTTTTCTCGCCTCTTTAATGAGGTCTTTCGAATGCTGAATTCTGAGAAATTTTCTGTCCTAACTTGTGCGAAATGAAACGTGCACAGACCTTTCGATCAGTCCAAATGATCATTTAAAATGCGATAAATCGATGTTTTAGAGATATTCAACTCCGATTACAGGAATTTCAACAATGATTTCGGTTCATTTTTGATAAATTTACGAACAATTTCGATGGAGTTTTCGGTGATTATTGATTTTGGGCGGCGGTATGTTCATTGTCATTTATGTCCTCACAACCATCTCTCAAACGTGTAAACCACTCATGAACTCTGGCACGAGATAGACAATCATCGCCATAAACTTTTTTATCAAATTAAATGTTTCGGGAAACGTTTCACCAGTTTTAAAACAAAATTGGATATTTATTAGCTCTTTGTTCAAAACTCTTTTTTGTATCACTTCCACTGAACCGAATGTCACCAAGCTTTCACTAGATGTCAGCGAGGGATGTAACTTCCAACGCATTAACTTATTAAACTTATTAAAAAGATGGCGCCATCATAAACATTTTTAAGACGCCAGTCTTGTTTATTGTGGTCTTCACCTTGTATTTGATTCTTTTGATAATGCTCAAATGAAAGCTTGAAAATTTCCCTTTACAATGAAATTTTGAACTTAAACGCATTCTTACGGCGCCGTGCAATCGATCAAATTACAGTTGCTAGAAAAAAAACCAGTTGTTTGTTGTAAATTTTCGTTGATCTATACATTTAAGCGGATGAATTCGGCGTGTTTTGCTCCATAATATAAGCAAAACAGTGGAGATTGAGTGAGAAACTTGAAACCTAGGTTAAGTAGGTTATGGTGGTTGTCGGTCTGTACGACCAACTCACTTAGACCTTACAGGTCTGTGTTGCCACTGTGCGACACGGGAACCTCATTTATTTTTCTTCATGTAACCATTTGGTGATTCTTATGAAACGCAAGATTGGTCCCATCTCCACGTCAGACAGTTCCGTGAAAGAATTGAAAAAGTATCTGCCCAGAAAACCTGCTCTGATTTTAGCTAATGACTAGTTATAAAAGCCACGACCTTCAAGATATCCTCTATCAAAAGGCTAAGCAGTTCTTTGTCTTTTTCTTTTTTATTCCGGGCCACAGTAGCCTAGTTGTTATTATTAATTTGCTCGTGGCCATAAGTATCCCAGTGGTACTTTATCATTAAGCTCATCGAGCCAGCCCTTCCTGGCTAGCCCATCGACTGTACTATTTCCCTCAATATCTCCGTGTCTCGGAGAATAAGACTGACCTTGAATTATGTATAAAAAATGATTATTAAAACAAACAAAAAAGTTTGTAGGGTGATTAATTTTGTGCCACTTGTTTTATTTTGATATACAATTATGTTTTGCTTTCTAAACATTTATATTTTCTATTTCAATGAGGTATCACTTCAGTTTTGTTCATTTATGTACGCGCAATTGCCTCAAGCCGCTAAACAAATGAGTGTCGAAAAATTGTTCCGAAACGCTTCCGGTTGAAAGAAATAAACCAAGTCAGCATTCCAGCAACAAAACTACCATTAACTATATATAGGTAATATTTAGTTATATTACTAGTTCTATAATTTCGCAACGATTTTGAAATACAGTTGAAGCTCGATAACTATGACTGTGGGTGGTTTCAATAAAAAATTCGGACTACTGCGGAGTACTGTCGTACATTGAAATTTGTACTTGTAGAACAGTTTTGTGTTTATGCGCAAATGTGTGTAGTAAAGCTAGTGAAGATGCATGCTATCGAATTATGACTGTGGCAATATGGTATGACGCATACTCGTACATATGCGCGCATAAGTGGAAACAAACCGCTTATTAATACCAAAACCCCCTTTAACCATTGATATTATTTCTTTTTATATTTATATTTCTTTATATTATATTCATATTTTCATATTTATTTCAATCCTCATCTTATTCTACTTCAATGGATGTGTGTTTGTATGTCAGTCATTTGTAGCCATCTTTGCCTGACGCGGAAGCTTCATTTCAGGTACGATGTTGTGGTGTAAATTAGTTGAGTTAAGAAGTGTTTGTATGTATATGTATGTGAAGACAGCTATAAATTCTTACAAATTGGTGCATATTATATAATCAATATGTATGTACAGTTGCGAACACGAAAATAGAAGTGCCAAAAAAATATAAAAAAAAAAATTTAAGTCTATGATGTGATTAGAAAGTATTATTTTTTTGAAATATTATATTATTATATTCATTAACACGTTGGCTGCCACGTCGCACGTTTTCATGCGACACCTAAATGTTACCCTGAGGCCACGTCACACATTTTTGAACATTTTAATATGGAATTTTACATAGAATTTGGATTAACTGGCCTGTGGTGAACATTTTGGTGTATTTCCTATGGCCGTTGTGTATTTTGAATGGTATTTTTTTGGATAATAAAAAAGTTGTAAATTAAAATGTGTCTTTTTATTAATTCTTTTAAAAATGAATTCATTTATGAACAAAACAAATATAAAAATATATATGTATGTAAATTCAAATGGAAATCAGTAGAAAAACAATAAACTTAAAATTAAAAATTCAATTTTTTAATGGAGATCAGTGCAAAAATTAATTTTTCTGGTGGGAATATTTAGGAAAACATTCTACACATAGTTGCGGTTTATTGTTTGTTTGTAGCCTTTTTATATATTATAAAGGCATTTACGACAGACATTCCTAGTAACAGTTCAAAAGGCACTTTGCGGTACCACTTAACACCTCTTCTGAGAGCGGTGGCGTAGGCGGTCATTTGATCGGATATATCAACACCTAATTTGGCTTTGTTGTAATCAATAACAGCAAGAGGTTTTTCAAAAGCTCGTTGCCTTCGCTTCATGGTGGAAAACTAAGTAAAATAAACCAAAAATATCAAATACAACTCAAAAACTACAAAAAATTACTGTCGCACATTTTCGTGCGACGTGGCCCCACAACATGTTTTATGATCTCCCAGGCCATGTCGCATGAAAATGTGCGACACAAAAAAACCATTATAACTGCAAAATTAGCGACCAAAATAAAGTCGCGAGTAGTCAAAACTTATTTTTAGGCACTAAGAAACAAAAAAGAACATAAATAAGTTGTTGGCCTCAGGTGACCAAAATTGTTAAATGACACTGCTACTGAACGATCAAAATTCTAAAAAGGCTTTGGCAGCCAACGTGTTAAGGAAACACATATTTAAGGCACCTTTCTAGAGACGTGAAAATTGAAGGCGTTGAAAATTGAAGAAAAGAAGAAAAGCAATCGGTATCAATTGAAAATCGTTCATTCATTAGATCAATTCTTTATTTACAAAAAAAATATATTTTTTTTTAATGACGGTCCATTGTGATACCACTGGAGCTTATCCTTTGCCTTTTCAAACCATCCGGTGGCTTTAATAAACGAGCAGAGCTTCGTTAGTTTTAGATCGCTATGTCCGCTACATCGGTGCGCAGCCTCCTCATAGCTAAGCTTTCACACTCATATAAAAGGTGTCTGACTGTTTCCTCTCCTTCTGTATTAAAACAGCTTCTACAGAAATAGAAGTACGGGAGTCCTAACCTTCTAGCGTGGCTGCCTATTAAACAATGACCAGTTAATACCCCTATCATTTTTCTTATAGCTTCTCTGGTAAATCTTAACAAGATTTTCGATCGACCGCTGTTCCAATTCGGCCATGTCTGTCTGCTTAGTTCGCATGTTGTAAGGTTTTGCCAACTTGTATTTACCATTTTGATGGTTTTCCTGTCTGTAATTAATTTACAAGTGGCTATAGGCATGGGTATTAGCGTTCTATTCGGTTGGAGATCGAGCGCTGTACCGGTTCGTGCAAGTTCATCCGCCTTGCAATTTCCTGCTATATTCCTGTGGCCTGACACCCAAATAAGGTGCACTTTGTAGCACTTAGATACGTCATTTAGAAGTTTAAAACATTCTAAGACTGTTTTTGACGAGTGTGTTTTAGGTTCAAGCGCTTTTATTGCCGCTTGACTGTCCGAGTATATGAAGACTTCATTTGTGGATAATACTCTCGTCTTTATTACCGTAAGTCCCTCTTTGATGGCAGTGGCTTCCGCTTGAAATGCACTGCAATGATCAGGTAGACGAAATGATTGGCATACTCCGAGTTTATCGGAGTAAACCCTTCCACCTACTTTGTTGTCTAATTTTGAGCCATCTGTATAGATGTTTATATAATTTGTCGTAACACATGCCACTGGTGTAACTGATTGGGCTGCTACGGTACGTCTGAAAAAAAAAATCGGTCGATTCATCAGGAGATATGTCGCTATGGTGGGTAGCAGATTTACAAAAACAAAAAAACTTTTTCTAGATATTTTATCTGTTTATTGGAAAAACAAAACAAAAAGATTTTTTTGACGTTCTCGCTCTTAAAAAAATAGATAAATTTATTATAAAATTATAATTCTGCTACCCGCGAGAGCCACACTGTTAACGCGCTTACCTGGGCGTCGTACTCCAAACTGATATTGTTTTAAAGGACTGCAACGTCTAAACTACAACGAATTTCAATATAAAAATATGCAAGTATATTTTTGAAAGTATAAACTATCATAACATGAAAAAAATCGATTTTTTCGAAATTCTAGGAAGGTGCCTTAAATCATTTCTATACGCAAAATAAAACTTTTTATAACAAAAGATAGAAGTTCAGGGTTAACATTAAAATAGCAGTGGCCATATAAGTAATGCATTCTGATCAAGTTAAAAAAAAAAAATTAAAGAAAAACTGCATTAACAAATTTTGCAGGTACAAAGTTGCAACTAATATTTAGTTTGATCCCCCCAATTTTTTTATTCCAGCACCACAACGGCGGGCATTGAGTCCACCAATTGTTCACATCGCTGCTTTGGAATCTTCAGCCACAC
Organism: Anastrepha fraterculus; assembly: GCA_037575425.1. Taxonomy (NCBI): domain Eukaryota; kingdom Metazoa; phylum Arthropoda; class Insecta; order Diptera; family Tephritidae; genus Anastrepha; species Anastrepha fraterculus. The sequence continues at coordinate 8,601 of JAYXIM010013567.1, read as the reverse complement.
ATCTTTAACAATTTCCCAGGGCTGTTGATTGTTACTCCGTGTTAAAGTGTATTATGGCTGATTTTCGCCTAACATATTGTCGTTAGCTAGTGCCGCCATAAAAAACTATTTTAGACTCGTTAGTCCAAAAAATATTACGCCACATGACAGCTGTCCAACTAGCATGGTGTCATGCAATTCCAAACGGTTTGTCTTATGTTTTGGTATCAGGAGTGGCTTTTTTCGTGGGCTGGGAGCTGCTAGTTCAGCTTCCCGTAGTCTTCTACGTACAGTCATGTCAGAAACATTTAAGTTCACCTTTTTTTAAATTAGTATGGTTAACTTCATGCACCTTACAATTCTGAGATGGCCTTGCAGAAACTTTTTTGTTTTCCTCCTCTTTTTCTAGCTTTTCCACAAATTTGTGTGTAAGATCTATTTCGAAGAAGAAACGTTACTTACGTAGTTCAAATATTTATTCGTCGACCAAAACCAACTCTCGTCATTCCCGCTCTATAGTATAGCGCAGAAGCTTGGACGATGGCAACATCCGAGGAGGTGTCACTTGGAGTGTTTGAGAGAAAGATTCTGCTAATATAAATGTAAGATTTTTGGACTTTAGCACGTTGGCGAATGCGAGTATCTTAGGCGATGGAATAATGACGTGGACATAGACATGGCGCAGCGAATAAAGATCCAGTGGCTTCGGTCATTATCTGGATCATGTCGTCCGAATGGATACAAACGCTCCGGCTCTGAAAGTATTTAATGCGGTACCAGCTGGTGGTAGCAGAGGAAGAGGAAGTCCTCCTCTGCGTTGGAAAGATCAGATGGAGAAGGACTTGGCTTCACTTGGTGTGCCCAATTGAGGCCGATTTCTTTTGTGTTACTTATATATAGAAATAAAATAAATGGCTTCAAAATATTTTTTTGAAGGTACTGCTATTTTCATGTTCACAGCTGTACATATATTAATTGTTAACACCTCCTATGCCAATGAAATTTGATTATTAAATAAATTAGTAGGTAAAACCAGTAAGTAAAAAAAAAAATTTAATTAAATTAAGATGTTTTTAATTTTGGTACTTCCGAGGCTTCATCGAAAATGTGTGAAAAAGTGCGAAGTAATTTTAGTTGAATGGCAGTTGAAAATATTTCATACCCACATTGACACCCACCAATTAGGATGAAACCGATAAAGAAAACCACCATCGAATCGAGAAATTCATAACCAAATTGATAGGTTGGTTAACGTAATCATCCGTAATGGCACTCACTTAGATTCAGTACCTTTGGTGATACTCCAAAGAAACTTTGAAATTACGAATATTCCCCTAAAATCAGTTGGCAATGAATTTCAGCAAGTTCCGGACTTTTTTGGGCAAGAGATTGAAAAGCTTATTTTATTTTTTTGTAACAGTTTGAGGAAAATAAATAATTTTGGAAATCCAGCAACATTTCCTTTCATTAAAACAAACAGTAAAAGTCTTGCCGACGAAAGGTATTTTGTATACATCGCGCATTTCGAGCTCTACATTTTGCCAGTGTTGGCCATTGTCAGAGTAGGTGTTATACAATCTCCTCATGCTCTAGCCCGACAACTTCAACCGAAATCGTTCTAGGGAGCACTTTACCTGGTTGTAATGTTAGCCAACTAGGCAGTGTCCAGTAAGGCCAAAACCTACTAAACGAATAGCCTGTTCTCTGCGATTGTGGAGAGGTTTTGTCTAGTAATCTGGAAAGTTAGTTGCATCCGCCACCTTTGCTACCCAAATGCTGCCGTAAAACCGATAGACAAGGAATATAATTTAGAACCTACTAATACGACCAAGAGAAATGGAGAGCTCTTTATGTTAAAAAGCCCAAGTGGAGATATATTCGCTTCGAAAATGGCCTCGAATGGCTAGAAAGAAAAGAATTAGTGGAAATCAGTCGAAATTATTTCGGAGGTTGCAGAATCTCGGAAAAATGTTCAACTTCATATCAGCAAATCTCATCAAACCAATCAAGAAGTAGTTAACATCCTTTACTTGAGATGGCCGGACGAATTCAGGTCCTACATTCAATACATAATGCATCCAATTCCTCCGAACGTACGTTGCAAAAATTGCTTCCGACGTCTTTTTAATTCACCATAAAAAATCGTTTCCATTGTTGTCTCCAAGCAGACATCATTTCTGTTGTTAATGCTGGTCTCAAAGTAGACAAAGTCCTTTACAACTTCGAGTTGTCAATGACATCTTGTTCAAGACGCGAAGACTCCTTTTGTGTTGACAGCAGGTACTTTTTTTGTCCTCATTCACCGCAAGACCCACATTGCTCGCCTCTTTCTTTAAACTGGAGTATACCGAGCGTACAGCGCGATTGGTTTCGCCGATAATGTCGATACCATCCCACGACAATCGGTTCTATTCGTAACCGGAACGACACGGATTTATATCCGGCCAAGCACTGTCACTTCAACAGCATTCCTCGTATATGCGCGGGGAATGTTTATGATGCTACAACAACAACATGCCGTCAGCATATCCTATTAGCAAGGCACTCTTATGAAAGACATAAGGCGTCACTTTTGAATGACCCTTTATAACGGGTGATTTTTTAGCTATTATGTTTTTAAACAGTTGGTTTAAACTTCTGACGCACGTTTCGTGTTTTGTTTCACTGTCAAACATTTTCAGTTTGGTCTATAATTTAACCATGAATCGTCTTACAAACGAACAACGCTTGCAAATCATTGAATTTTATTCTAAAAATGCGTGTTCTGTTAAGAAAGTTTAAGATCCACTTTTTTATCGAAAAATTGTGTTCAGCGACGAAGCTCATTTTTGGATCAATGGGTACGTAAATAAGCAGAATTGTCGATTTCGGAGTGAAGATCAGCCAGAAGAATTGCAAGAGCTACCAATATTTCCAGAAAAGGTCACAGTTTGGTGCGGTTTATGGGCTGGAGGTATCATTGGACCGTACTTCTTCAAAGATGCTACGAATCGTAGCGTAATGAATGGTGAGCGCTACCGTGAAATGATATCCAACTTTTTTTTGCCTAAAATGCAAGAGCTTGACTTGCATAACATGTGATTTCAGCAAGACGGTGCCACATGCCACACAGCACGCGTAACAATGGACTTGTTGAGAGGCGAGTTCGGTAAACACTTTATTTCACGTTCGGGACCCAGATCGTGCGATATAACGCCTTTAGATTATTTTTTGTGGGGCTATGTTAAAGCTCATGTCTATTCAGACAAGCCTGCTTCAATTAACGCATTGGAAGACAACATTAAAGCATTTATATGTGAGATACCGGCCGAAACATTGGAAAGAGTACGCCAAAATTGGACTAAGCGGATGGACCATTTGAAGCGCAGTCGCGGCCAACATTTGCATGAAATAATATTCAAACATAAAATTATATGGACTGTACTATCAATTTAAATAAAAATTGCATGCATTTTTCTGAGTTTTATGTGTGTTTTTTTGAAACACTTTTCTATAGCTCTTAAAAAATCACCCTTTATTTAGTCGCGTCCAGCGGCTGCCTTATGCCAATAATATCAGTGCTTTAATTCGATTTCGAGTATTTTGCAATTTTAAATTTGACGGCCATATATGAAATAGCAAATCAAATACACACCAAGTCCTAAATTAAAACAACCAGTATTACAATATTTTTTTTTAATTGTTTCAGCGTAATTTAAAAATTTTATTTTTTGTAATTTTCAGAATTGAAGATTTTGCATATACATACGTCTTTACTGCATACTTCTTGTTTCATAAAAAAGTTACAAAATATGTAGCATCGCTTACGGAAACTCACAACAAAAAAACGTTACAAATATTTATGAGTTAAGCAATAAAGCAAGATTCTCTTTATGTCCAAATATGAAATGTAAGAAAATGGCATAGCGCGATTTTTACACATAATGAAAAACTGCAAGTGAAGAAGAAAATCAAGTCCATTCTACAATTTCGTATCTCTATCAGAGTTAGGCGTTGCACAGCATTGCCATTTAGCGTATTTCATTTATGTAAGTATGTATGTATAAATTAATATATTCAGCCTTTTATCGCGTTCATATTTTCAAACCCAAATTCGTAAACTTTGTTGCACATTATTTATTTTTGCAAACAATTAAGCGGGCAGCAACATATTTATTGTGTTTAATACTATAAATTCATAGGTAAGATAGTACAATAAAATAAAGCATATGCACGTAACGATGTGTGTAAATACGAAGAACATTTCATGGTTAAAATTTATTCACATATCTTTCATGGTCCTCGTAATGAATTTGATTAACACCAACACAAAATCTCAATAAAAAAAAAAAAACGTGCACAAAACATATTAAAATTAACGCAGGATGAAATGCATTTCTATGCTTTAAAAATGCGCATAGAGATTCTTAACTAAATTTCAAATGAAATAAGTTTGTTTACAGCCAAAAAATTAAAAAAAAAAAAATATAATAATACAAATGTACGTTAAATATTTGAAAGTTTTTGCTTCAGCAATGAATTTTTAAATTAATATTTGAAAGTCGTGTGAGAAAGTTGACCAACAGCACTCGCAAAGGCGCATTCCAATCAAGCAACCTTTGCCTGCAGATCAGCGTAAAACCATAAGAAAACAGTTGTTAGTGGGTATTGCTACTGTGGAAGGGCGCCAATAGATTTGACAGCGTTTGACGCGCGAAGAGTCGTTTCGCTGTTGTTGGCAGTTCACGTTGTTTGTTGATTGTGGTATGTAAATGTGGCGACGGCACTGCCGCTGATCCTGTTAACTTGACTGTGATGGGTGTGCTTGAGGCACCTTTTGATGTGGGCTGTCGATGCGGATATGGAGTTACCGGTAACTCTTTGCGTTGCGGTGTACGTGATGTTGTAAGCGAATGCGATTTATTCACAATGGCCAGCGATGGGAAACTGCAAAATGAATATAATAAATAATTTAATGCCATGAAATAAAAAGTAATTTCAATTAGCAGAAAATTGTTGGCTGAAACTCAGTAGCATACACATACCTACATCTGTGTTCGCAATAATAGCAGCGCGCTACTTATTGCAAAATATTTTGACGATTTATTTATTTTTAATAAAAAAAATTTTTATAAATATATAGTTCATAAAGGGTGTTTTTTTTAGAGGTTAGGTTTTCAAGATGAAATAAAACGTATATAATTTAATGTTATGGCTAAGAATTTAGCTTTATTATAAAGATAAGGGTTTGCCATTATGTTTTAAAAATGATTTCGGGCAAGTGGCCGCCGCGGCTGGCTCGAATAAATTTCAGCCGAGAGGCCCAATTTTCGAACACTTTTTGCAGCAATAGGGACCGTATGTCAGCAATAACGCGCCGAATATTCTCTTCCAAGACGTCAATCGTCTCGGGCTTATCTGCGTAGACAAGCGACTTCACATAGCCCCACAAGAAATAGTCCAGCGGTATAATATCGCACGATCTTGGAGGCCACGCCACAGGTCCACGGCGCGAGATAATGCGCTCACCAAAAGTTTCCTTCAATAAATCGATTGTTGCGTTGGCGGTATGGCATGTAGCGCCGTCTTGTTGGAACCAAAGGTCGTCCACATCAACATCGTCCAATTCAGGCACAAAAAAGTCATTAATCATGGCTCTATAGCGCTCTCCATTGACTGTAACATTATGGCCGGCTTCATTTTTAAAGAAATATGGACCAATGATTCCCTCTGCCCATAGAGCACACCAAACAGTGACTTTTTGAGGATGTAACGGCGTCTCAGCAATGGCTTGTGGATTATGTTCACTCCAAATGCGACAATTTTGCTTATTGACATACCCATTCAACCAAAAGTGAGCTTCATCGCTGAACAAAATTTTCTTGTGAAAATCGGGATCGGTGGCCATCTCGTTTTGGGCCCAAATTTGCACGATTTGCAAACGTTGTTCAGGTGTAAGTCTATTCATTATGAAATGGCAAACCAAACTGAGCATAAATCAAGTGACAGCTGTCAAAAAGACCATCTACGAAAAAAGTAGTGCCAACTTGAAAACCTAACCTCTAAAAAAAACACCCTTTACAACAAAAAACCATATAACTGAAATTTTCAAACTTTGTACAGAATTTGAAAAAAATGTTTAACAAAATTTCAAACGTTTTAGTCAGAATTTTTAGGAAAATTCTTGGTACGCAGTTTTGTAGTCCATTCAATTTTGGTTGCTGTTGTGTATATATATATATACAGGGTCTGGCGGAATTAAAAATGCTATAAAAAAGAAGCTACTCAATATTTTTCCAAACTGTTTTTTTTTATTTTGAAGTACAATCCTTTCGGTTAATGAATTGTTCCAATTGGACTTTGTATGGTGTCATACCAAGGACTTTACGCAAAATTCGTCTCAATGATGTCTCCGGAATGTCCAATTGTTGAGAACGACGGTGAACTCATGTTCCTGGTGATTCACGAACACTCTCGGCCACAGCAGCAATATTTTCGGGTGTACGCACGGTTTTTGGTCGGTCACGCGTTGGTTTGTCAATAAGCAACCCAGGTTCTCTTACTTTTTTCGCAAAGTAACGCACATACGCTTCATTCGGTGCTTTTCTTCTTCCCATTGCCGTACGTAATTTTCGTACACATTCTGCAACATTACCATGATTTTCAAAGTAATGTCGCAATATTTCCCAGCGTTCTTTGAGCTTATACACAACCATTTTCGTTCAGCGGAAGAATAAAACTAATTTTCTGTCAAATCAGATGACAGCTAAGTGTTACCAATCTTCAAATAATACAATACCTAGTTTAAATCCGTAACGATAGATGGCGGGCCCTATATATATATATATATATATATATTCCCTCTCGCAACTTGTAAGCTTCTTATTAAGGACACACTAATCAGTTCGGTAAATCAAAGATGGATTAGTATCACTACCTGTGAAATTGCTGGGCAAACATGGCCAAGGCTCAATCTACGTCTGTCCAAGAATATTATAAAATTGAGTAGACTTCAAATTAGGACCTTAGTAGGAGCCCTCAGAGGACATTGTCTCTCTAGGAAATAATGCAAGGAGATTGGGCGTTTACATGCATGATTTCTGTCGTAGCTGCAGGAATGAGGAGGAGTTGGAAACAATTCAACACAGTTTTTGCACATGCCCGGCTCTAGCCAGAAGCAGGAACCGATAATTAAGATCCTACTACTTAATGAATAAAGATAATCTACACACTTTAGGTATCAACAACCTTTTACGCTTTGTCCAAAAGCCTAGGATAGTTCAATATGGAAAGGGAAATGTAGTCCAGCCCCTGCGGCTCACAACGGACCCATTTCGTGGTATCGTGGCATCGCTGTCTCTATGTGCGATGCGGCTGCCAAACCTAACCTATTTTCATTTTTCCTACAAGGAACATAGGGCAGTTATATTTATAAATATTTCAGTTTTCTCTATCTAAAGCTAGGGATTTTATCTCTCCCAGCACTTGTTTTGGGCTGCAATTTCGAGCTCGGTCTGCTTTCTCCAGGTATGTGCTGGGCGTCCTGGTCTACGGCTGCCCTGTGGATTCCATTCGATGGCCATTTTCGTTACGTCGCGCGTTGATGTTGCAGCAATGACCGCAATGATTCAGACTAAGGACTGTCGCCCCAGTAAACTTGTCCTGTCTAGTACGCTAAAACTGAAATATGTTACTAATTTTTGTATAACGCATGGGCTGAAAAGTCCCGGACCTAACACATAGATGGCACTGGTTTTGTTATTGTACATTCACCTTTTTTTCTGTTAGTACTAACCTGCAAAAAATAGCTGTTCAAATTTCATGATATTAAATTCATTAGTTCGTGAGTTATTGCGCTAAGAGTGACGCTATTTTTGTTATTTTCAAAACAATGGATAAGAATTTTGTGTTTTAAGGGGCTCAACCAGTGTGAAACTTTGAAAAATTCAAAAAAATTTGTTTCATATTTTTCAGCAAGCAAGCAGCAACTTTTTGAAGAAGAAGAAGGTGAATTATATGGGCCTGGAATAGCAGATTAGGATTAGGTATGATATTTGTCGTTTTATAAATGTGAGATCAGTATTTTTTTCTTTAAAAACGTTTTTCTCAAAATAGCGTTTTCTTAATTTGCTGCCACTGTAACTTAAAAACTAATTTTACGATCGACTTGAATCTTGTTTCCTCATTTTAAGTATTCATTTTTACATTGAATGACCCTCCGATATTTCAATCTAATAAAAATTGTAAATTTGCGATGTGAAATACTATCACATTTTCAAGCTAAATTTTTATACTTTTTTCAAAACTGCGGGATTTTTTTGGATTTCGTTTTTTCACCACAATCCTGCGTTAATCAACGCGTGATGCCATCATCTTTAATGACTTTTTTGTTTTTTTTTATTTGAGGCACTCTGAAGACCGTAACAAAGGCAGCAGTGGGGAAACTTTTTTTTTTTGGACCTTCGAGAGATGCCCTATTATTAGAAGAAAAGTCCAGATTTTCCTTTGAAAAAATTTGTACTTGAAGTTTAATTATATATTAATATACTCACAAAGTTTTAAAACAATCAATGTAAAACTTTTTTAAAAATAAATTTTCAAAAACCACCTGTTTTTTTTGTCAGTCACACTGGTTGAGCCCCT
>JAYXIM010013563.1:0-20576 GCA_037575425.1 Anastrepha fraterculus | reverse complement strand
AAAATTTTATCTAGATATAAAATCTTTACTTCTAATTTAAAAAAATATTTCATTTAGATAAAAAAATGTTTACTTTTAATTTAAAAAAATATAGGAAAATAAAAAAAATGTACCTTTAATTAATAAAAATGTATTTAAAATTATAAATTTTTTACTCTTAATTAAAAAAATCAAACATACATAGATGTAGGATAGGCTCAAAAAGTGCAACAAGAGAAGGTTTCGCTACCAGCGAAAAAAGTTTTCGCTTACCTCCTTTCCTATAAAAATAGTATCTGCAGACTTTTGACAAAATACCTTAACTATTTAGTATAAGGAAATTTTGCTTTAATATTTAATCATTAATGGGTTATGAAGCCCCATTAAAAAATGTATGTATCGGATTCTGGAGGTTCGAGCGATGATATCAAAAGCCGTTCAAAGAAAGCAGTGGCGACATTTGGCGCTCTGCAAGCAATTTGGAACGCATCACAAATTTCGCGACGTACAAAATTGAGAATTGCAACCCATCTAAAGTCAACTTTACTTTAAAGTTGTGAAACGTGCAATGCGACGTCTGCCGACAAAAGCTCATTGAGTGAGCCATTCTGACAAGTTTTTGTAAACAGATGCATCCGAAAAAGTCTTTTGACCAAATATTATCTCATTGGTGACTTAATTGCCAGAACTCAGCAGAAGCCAATACTAAAGGGTTTTTCAATAAGGGCGGGAAGATGTTGAAATGGAATAAACTGGCGTTTGCTGTGTCGCACGTAGCGCCGTCCTGCTGGAACCACATGTCGTCTAGGTCCATATGGTTCAATATGGGCCATAAGAAATTGGAAGGGCCACCACGTCTACCGAAAAATGGGCGCAATGCGCGCAACGTTTGGGTTATTGAACACTCATTTTGAAAATAAAGTTTTATCATTTGAACGTGAAAATAAAGTTTTATCATTTGAATATCAATCGTGTAACTTGCCAGGATGATTTGGCATAAACAACTGAATAATAAACAAAAGATCTGTCAATGTCACCAAAACAAAATGGCTGCCACAGGGCGCCAAAATCGACCCGCGCCAATTAAAAAACCCTATACTCGTATTACAGATCCAAAAGACCAAAAGAGAAAATGGGGCTGAATTGGTCATGTTCCACGCAGAGGAAATGGTGACTTAACAAGGGGAACCACCAAGGAAGGTAGACGCAGACGTGGAAGATCAGCGAATACCCAGAGAGACTGCTGGAGTCAGAATGAGGTTAAGAGATTGGCGCAACACAGACCCGAATGGAAGAAATTCGTTGTGTTCCTATGTTCCGCACTGGAACTCTAGGAATTTATGATGATGATGATAGCTACATATATGCATGCCCTCAACTACCGCATGCCTTTTGTATATATGTATGTATTTTTGGAAGCAGATCTAAAAAAGTTGAGAGCTAAGTAAAAAAACAAATGTAAATTGTAGACCAGTGTAATTTATATATATTACTAGAACTTAGAAGTTTAAGAAAATGTTGAACTTAAGTTGTTGTATCAAAAGTTCGCATACGCTATCTATAATAAAAATTATTTCAGATTGAATTGTACTAAATAAGACTGACAATTCCATTAACCGACATGTGTACGCTACGTTTGATTACCTTGGCATTTATATTTTTCATTTATTCGCGAGCAATAAATGCAAAAGAAAATTATTTAATTTAATTGAACAAAGAAATGCCCAAATAAAATTGAAATTCTCGTTGCACTCTGACATTTAGTGCGAGCGATTGGGAGTAAATTCTGTGGTCGTGACAAGTTTCATAATCTGCGATCTTTTAATTCCACTTCAGGTTGTTAAATTCCTTGCTCTTGACACTTGCAAATGTCACCAACCAGACCTGCAACCCCGGAGCGAATACCCAGGTCAAGTAGCAACAACCAAAAGGGCGGAATGTGATGGTGTGCTGCCAGTCATATGTCTTTAACCCTAAAAGGGTACTGTGAGTAAAATTTACTCACATAAGGAATAGATTTGTTCGTAAATCTGTAGGTTGGCCACACTGAAAGTCAAGCCACTAGCAGTGCTTGGCCCACTCTGTCATTAGTCGGCTGCCGCAAGCATTGAATGGTGTTGTTTGATTTATCGCGCTTGTGGACAATTTAAAAAAAGTTAGTGAGTAAAATTTACTCATCGGTACCCTTTACGTACTAAATTGTGTGAGTCAAATTAATTTATCAGTAACTTACTACGTGTCTAAAAAATATATTTTGTGCTGAATTATGACAATTATGTTTATGTTTTGTATTATGTTACCGTAAAGAAAACTACATAGCATACAAATGGCAGGTCGCGGGCTATCAGAACAAAATATTTTGGATGCAATATTTGAACTAGAATCTGAGGAAGAAGACAATTTGGAGTTAGAGCTTTGTAACTTTGATGAGGATCATTGGGACAGTGTTGCAGATCCGGAATATCAACCAGAACCGAAAGAATTAAATGATGTCGAAGAAAATTTTATACACGGAATCATAAATGCAGAAGAAGCTGAAAAGGAAGAAAGGGAGGAAGCACCTGGAAGCAGCAAACGTAAAAAACAGAAACTTATTGAGGGGAGAAGAAATGAAAGATCAGCTGCCCAAGAAATTCGTGAAACAGAAGAGGTAATTACAGTTATTACACCTAGTACCAACAATCTGATCGGAAAAGATGGAAATTTTATTTGGAGTAAGGAACCTGTTGCTGCGCTAGGTCACATTCGCCCTGGCCCAACAGCAAATGCAAAAAATTCGTTGTGTCCTGCCAGCTGCTTCAAACTGTTTTTTTCCGCAGACATATTGAAAGAGATTTTGGTTTATATATACAAATAATGAAATAAAGATTTAAAGGGAGAACTATAACGATAAATCTCACGCGGTTTTGTCAAATTTGGAAATGGACGAACTTGAAGCATTTCTTGGTTTGTTAGTCTTGTCCGCTGCTCTCAAAGATAATCACTTGGCAACACATATGATGTTTGACACTACCTACTGTGGGGAAAGGTACAAGGCAACCATGCCTGAGAGAGGGTTCAAATTGTGTTATCTCTATGTTATGTTATCTTTACACAAGGAGTTAACGAAAGGATTTCAAAGTAAAAGATTAGCAACTAATACAAACATGAGCCTTTCGTTGAAAAAATCCATTCAGAATATTGTAGGCGCAAGCCAAGAGGCCCATAGTGCCGGAGCAGACCAAAAAGGGCCAAGAAAGTACTGTAATTTTTGTAGTTATACCAAACGTAGATACACCACCACTTATTGCAATTGTGGATTAGCTATTTGCGGTGAAGGTGCACAAAAAAAGTGCCCTGAATGTGCTTGAAAAACAATTTTTTTGTATTCATAATCGTCAAAAATCAATAATAAAGTATTATTTTTGCTTATTTTACATATTATAATAAAAAATTACACTTATATTATATGCTGGCTTTAAATTTTTTTCATTTAAAACTACTATTTTACAAAATAAATCAGATAATAACGTAAAAATTCTGAAGTGAGTAAAATTTACCTATAAGCGCCTACAATTTAACCGTACCCTTCTAGGGTTAAAAGAGAAAAAATTAATAGCGAAAAAAAGTAATAAATAAACAAAAATGTTGGCTGGCAGCAACAATCAACCAGCAATCAGCACAGCATCTGTGATGAAAGGAAAATATACGAATACTTCAAAGCAAACAAGATTTCATTTTTACATTAAACTTTTTATTATATTTATTTTTGTGTACATCATAAATACACTCATACATGCGAACATATTTCGGTAGAGGGTTGTCACTGTGCCAGAATCCCAAAACGCATTCAACAAAAGTTGCTTTTATCTTGACTGCAAATGCAATAGAGCAGTAGGAAGGAGGTGGCGGGTGCGGGTGCGGGGCTCGAGGGTAGTCAGAACAATTGACAAGACGCTTAAAGGCTTTCTTAAATGAATTTCAGCTAACGCAGAGACAAAAAGACAGTAGTTGTATGTGAGTGTAATAAAATATTTATATATAAGTCAAATTATGTGTTGTGTGCGGGGATTTGCAGATACGAAGCAGCTTAAATGGAAAACAAATGTTTAGATATACATATACATATGCACATACATATCCATATGTGTGTATGCATACACAGCTTCACATACGTGAGCGTTATCAGTTTGCGTTCACATCTACTAAATACCTTTTAAAATTAACTCTCTGAACGTAATGTAGAATACATCCACTGGTATTCCTCTGTGCATATGTACAAGGTGGCGTAAAATTAATCGCCCTATCGGAAGATTTATAATTTTTGCAAATGACACCGTACGTCAATCGCATTTGTAACCTGTAAACTAGGCAGCTGCAGTGTATAAACGGACAAGCAATGGGGCGCGTAGAGATCAAAATTAAAATTTCCATCACTCCAACTAATTTTTCTTGTTTAGTAAAAAAGTTATTCAAAAATAAAATTGATGATTAATTTTGTGCCACCTTGTATAAGCTTATATAAATATATTTATTTGCAGAAAAAGCTTGACATATTTAAATATGGAATTTGGAAAGTTCAGTAACAAAAATGATTACATCTTCAACAATTTGTAATGCTTCCTCGACCTGCAACACCTGCAAATACAGTGGAGGGCATAAAAGCATTAGCTGGTAGTTTCCACGCGATTGAAAGATCGCAGAAAAATTACACCTTTACTGAGTTTAAATAGAGGTCTTAGTTAATTAATATTAACTGTCTTAACAATTAAGCGCAACTATTGATGAAATTTTTTTTTTAAATTTTTGACTACAAGAAAAATTATAGAAAGTAAAAAAAAAAAATTTAAATTAGAGAATTATCAGCAGGAGAATTGGTTTTAGGTGACCGCACTTTTAAATTCAGAATCCTTAGAAGCCACCAGGATCCATTGAAAATTTTAAATTAGGATCCATAGAAACCAAAAAGGGTTCGAAAAATCACTGCTCATGAATTGGGACTATTTTCGTGAAATTATGGAGCAAAGTCTTAACATTAAAGTCTCGCTAAAGAGTGAAAAAGAAATGGGCTCCGCAATCGCAAACTTCAATGACAGTATAGTGTATGCAACAACAATTTCCACACCTAACGGGTTTTCCAATAACCGGTGCTATTAGTGAATAGATTGCGCTATCGAGAGATGATTAATGATTTTTAATGAATGGTATTGATCTTGGCAACTTTTACTTTCAACAAGACGGCGCTACGTGCCACACATGCAGCGAAACCATTGGTCTTTTACGGAAAAAGTTTCCGGTCGTGCTATCTCTCGAAGAGGTGATCACAATTGGCCTCCGAGATCTTGTGATTTAACACCTTGTGACATTTTTCTTTGGGGCCACATGAAAGAGAAGGTCTACGTCAACAGCCCAGGGTCGACACAGGACTTCAAAGATGGAATTCGTGAGGCCATCGAGAACATAGGGCAGTCAATTTTCACTTTGCAATTCGGTTATGGAAGATTTCAAGAAAAGGATACTGTCCTGTATGCGTGGTCGTGGTTGTCATTTGCCTGATGTTATTTTTCACTATTAACGGCATACTTTCTTCTTTGAATATCAAAATAACACCTCTTATTGGAAAACCTTTTATAATCAAAATGCGTAACAACAAATAAAAATTACTCCATAAAATCTTGGAAAAAATCAGAGAAAAACGAAAACTAAGGTAACAGTGGCAACAAAAGAAATTAAAAATATATCAAAAGTGGACAAGGACGAAAAATTTGATAAAACATCTCATCACTGGGAGCTACTACAGCTACAAGCTATACGCTATGGAAGGCCTTCAAAAAAATCGACAACGTAAAGGGTGATTTTTCAAGAGCTATAGGAAAGTTTTTTCAAAAACACACACGTAAAATTCAGAAAAATGCATGAAATTTTTATTTAAATCGATAGTACAGTCCATAAAATTTAATGTTTGAAGATTATTTCATGCAAATGTTGAACGCGACTGCCCCGCAAATGGTCCATCCGCTTATTCCAATTACGGCACACTCTTTCCAAGGTTTCGGCCGGTATCTCACATATAAATGCTCTAATGTTGCGTTCCAATGCGTTAATTGAAGCAGGCTTGTCTGAATAGACATAAGCTTTAACATAGCCCCACAAAAAATAATCTAAAGGCGTTATATCGTACGATCTGGGTGGCCAATTGACTGGACCCGAACGTGAAATAAAATGTTTACCGAACTCGCCTTTCAACAAGTCCATTATTACGCGTGCTGTGTGGCATGTGGCACCGTCTTGCTGAAACCACATGTCATGCAAGTCAAGCTCTTGCATTTTGGGCAAAAAAAGGTGGATTTCACGGTTGCCCTCACCATTCACAGTTACGTACGGCCCAATGATACCTCCAGCCCATAAGCCGCACCAAACTGTGACCTTTTCTGGATACATTGGTAGCTCTTGCAATTCTTCTGGCTGATCTTCACTCCAAAATCGACAATTCTGCTTATTTACGTACCCATTGCTCCAAAAATAAGCTGTTCGCTGAACACAATTTTTCGACTTTAAACTTCCTTAACAGAACACGCATTTTGATAATAAAATTCAATGATTTGCAAGCGTTGTTCGTTTGTAAGACGATTCAAGGTTAAATTATAGACCAAACTGAAGATGGTTGTCAGTGAAAAATCACCCATCTCGCGTACACCCTTTTTGGGTGCTTGGCCAAGCTGCTCCTCCTATTTGTGGTGTGCGTCTTGATGTTGTTCCACAAATGGAGGGACCTACAGTTTCAAGCCGACTCTGAACGGCAGATACATATATTTATGAGGAGCTTTTTCGTGGCAAAAATACACTCGGAGGTTTGCCATTGCCTGCCGAGAGGCGACCGCTACTAGAAAAATGTTTTTCTTAATTTTGGTTTTTCACCGAGATTCAAGCCGACGTTCTCTCTGTGAATTCCGAATGGTAGTCACGCATCAACCCATCTGGCTACGGCGAACATAAATATTCCAATTAAGAAAATATCTTCACAAGAAATGCGAATAGCAATTGAGAGAAAAATTGACGTAAATAAATCCCCTGGATATGACATAATCACAGGAAGGATTCTAAAGGAGTTACCGGATAAAGCCACTTAAGAAATTTATTTAACTCAGCATTGCGAATGAAGTATTTTCCACTGCCTTGGAAAGTTGCTGAAATCATTGCAATACCCAAACCTAATAAAGACGCCTCTGAAATTTCTTCACACAGACCAATTAGTTTATTACTAGCATTATCCAAACTTTTGAGAAGCTTATACTTGACCGCCTTGATCCCGTACTATAGGCGCGAAACTTATTTCCTTGACACCAATTCCGATTTCGTAGAAACCATTCAACAATAGACCTGGTACATAGAATAACAAATAAAATATTGTCAGAAATTGATAAAAGAAATATGTACATGCGTTGTTGTGCATCTTCATGTAGCGAAAGCTTTCGACAGCGTGTGGCGCGAGGGTTTAATACAATATTTAACCCTAGAACACACACCCGGGTACAAATGTATCCACTTCGAACTGTGAAGTGTTGTACCTTATATATACCTCTATACTTCTATACCGCTAACTTCGGATCTAGGAAGATTGTTTAGTTTTGAGTTCAAATTCAAAATTTGAACCAGATCGGACCATTGGTTCAGGAGCTACAGCCTTCCAAACACATTATATACGTAAACACGCACCCGGGATACGTTTGTACCCCAATAGTAAAAATCCTCATAATAATCAAAAAAAAAACATTTTTTATATTATTGTTTTATTTGAAAAATTAAAAATATTCATTTCACACATTATATTATTGACTTTTATTATAAAAATTATAAAAATGCATCTTATATCTAAGGAAAATCATGGCAAATAGAGCAATTTGTTGATGTGACCGAATGTTCAAGACACATTGGATTCTTACATTTGGCGCACAGCTTTCTGGTTTTTCTACGGCGTTTTTCCTCTTGTGCGTAACATAAATAGCAAGATCCGGACACAGGTTTTGGCGTGCGCGCTGCGGCAGATGTTGATGCTGCTGTTGACACCATTGATTCCAGCGGTCGGTTGAAATATGCTTCAATAGAAATTTTAGTCGAAAAATTTCGCGTCACTTGACGATTCATGGCTCTGGCTTCAATAATGGGCATACACAATGCTTCAGCCAAGCTGCGTAGGATCTGCTTAGCTTGTTGTTTGTTCTCCAAGGCAACATAGGGTTATTCAAATCGTAATCAATGTAGGCTGCAAGAGCTGTAATGTCCAACATGTTGAAGAACATCGCTAGTGGCCATCGTTTTGTTTGTCTTTGTGTTGGATATTCCGCAAACATTTGGTCCATTCGATCAACACCACCTTTGGTTCGATTATAATATTCAATTATTTCAGGTTTCTCACTGTCAGCATCATATTTCAGCATCATTATGCATGGTCGAAAGCAAAACTACTGCTTTATTTTTTTTGGGAACATAAGAGCACATTTTCACATTATTTTTGAAGCCAAATGTCGTTGAACCAATTGTCCTGTTTTTGTTCTGCTTCATTTCTTGAGGAATATATGATTTGTTTTTGCGCAAAGTTCCAACGATCGTGAGTTTCCAGCTGAGAAGCAGTTCTGCAACTGGCAAGGTCGTAAAAAAATTGTCAATTGTAATGTTTCGGTCACTTCCTTCACCACTCGTTCGCCTTGGTTCGTTTCCCTACCAGTTTCTGCTTGGCCAGTATATATTTGTCCATGCAGTGGATATGCGTTTGTGGCATCGCAAATCCACCAAACCTTGACACCATATTTAGCAGGTTTTGACGGTATGTACTGCGTAAACCGTGTGCGTCCACGGTAAGGAAGTAATTGTTCATCAATCGTGAAGCATGAGCTGGGCTTGTAATGTGCAGCAAGATTATTGTTCATCATCGTCCACAACTCACTGATCGGTGCTGCTTTATCAGTTAGTAAGCGTGTTGCACGAGTGTTTTTATCGTCAAATCTTAGGAACCGCAATATAGAACAGAAACGGTTGACTCCCATTGTGGCGCGATATAAAGGATAGTTTTTGCCGCTCCATAAATCTCGAACATGTTCTATATTGCTATGGTTCGCATCAGTCATGATAAGTATGCCAAAAAATGCATACAGCTCTGTTATTGACACAGGCGTCCATGACTTAGGAGTTGTGTTTGGATGCGCATTGTTGTAAGCATTATAAGTTTCTTTTGCTAACTTATTTGTGTGGCGCACAATTATATCAGCCATTTCAACGTTCATGAAACATTTGAATGTTTGCTCTATTGACAACATTTCAGTGCATCTAGCTGGTCCAGAACGTTCTCTTATAATATTTTGTCTGAGTACCTGACGACTTACATTTGGTTCTTTCATCCACTCAGTACCATCACGTGCAACAAATTTTTCGCCACTAGCAGGTAATTCATTATTTTCTTCTACTTCTTCTTCTTCATCGTGAATTGAATTTCTTCTTCATCTTCTGAGTCAAAGTCATAGGGCGCGTCATCGTCACAAATTTCATCAAATAAAGATTGTATATATGATTCTCGCTGTTCTTCAGTTAGCCTGCATAATAAAAAAAATTAGTATATGTTTACATTGTTGCTTATTTTACATTTTTTACCTTCTATATACTGCACTTGATAAATATTCGTTTCTTCTTGAAGTCATTTCGTATCCAGTTATTTATAGTTTCAGTTATATTTATTTTCACTTATATTTTCACTTCTTACACTTTTGAGCACCAAAACAATAATGAAAATATCAACAGGCAGCATTTATAACAACACCTCGTGTGAAAACAACCCTTACAGCTGCATATAAAATACAAAAACCAGTTATACCAGTGTATTTGCTACCTACGTACCCATACCTTGCGCGACCTTTTTGCACATATCTTTTGAACCAGGTAGAATATTTCAATGAAATAAAAACCAAAATGTGTATTCGTTGTTACTCTACAAGTAGATATATTATTATAAATTATATTATTTTGTTTTGCATTTATCAGCACAACAACAAAAACAAAAATCCACTGTTGCATGTCCTGACTTTATTTGCCCATATCGCTGGAACCAGTAGGAATATTCGAATGAAACAAAAGACAAAATACTTGTTATACATTAAAATATACATTTCAAAAAAAAAATCATAGAAATCGGTTGAATAAGCATTAAAAAAACCGCAAAATAAGGTCCCGGGTACAAACGTATTCCGGGTGTGTGTTTACGTGGTATTTTCTGGGTGTGTGTACCAGGGTTAAACTTAAACAGTATCTTCCACTTGGCTACTATTTGTTAATGAAAAGCTTTTTAGCAAACAGACACTTTTATGTGAAATATAGAGTCAAATACTCCAACATTCAACTCATGGAAGCCGGTGTACCTCTGGGCAGTGTACTAGGGCCTGTACTGTATGTGCTGTATACAGCTGATATTCCCTTGCCTGCAAGTATCGACATGATAGGAACTTTTGCAGATGACACCGTCTTATTGGCAACTCATAAAACTTTAGAAGCAGTAACAAACAAGTTACAACAGGTTTTGAACAAAACACTAACATGGTTTAATGCTTGTAGTCCGGGAGCCAGGGGTCATCATATAATGCCGACTGATTTTAATACTGAAAGCATGACGAAACCAACCGTCAGCTGGTCCAGTAGCGGTGGGTACGTGCGTGGGATGCTGCGAAACGTGCTAAACATTTTTTTTAACAACTCTTTTAATACCGGCTGAAATTTGTTTTTGTGTATTGTTGACATTTAGTAGAATAAAAAAAAATAGTCAGCTGCACCGTTTTACGTTGTAAAAAAATTAAAAAGTAAAACTACTTTATGCCGATTGACATTTTTTTACATAATTTTGGACTCATATGAAAATATAATAATGATGGTCAACTGCGTTTATAGCGGTGGGAAGACCGTATAGTCAGGAATTTAACGGTATAAAAACGCAGTCCAAAATCGACCCCTGGCTCCCGGGCTTTTGGGGTATACAAATCAATAGTTACAAAACAATTAATGTAGTTTATACTAACAAGAAAATAGGACATAAGAATCTGGCAATAAACAATTCATAAATCCCGATAGACACCAAACCAAGATACCTTGGAACAGGGCCGGCGCCGTATTGCGCTAGCGAACCATAACCCTTATTCGCTCTAATTAAATAAGTACTCCATATTTTGTTACAAGCAATAAGAAATCACTGAAACGATATGCTTTTATTTTCCAAATTATATTAATTAAATCGTCTTACAACAAAAAAATTTACAAGATTCAACGATTTATCTACTTCATGGCAAACAAAGCTGATCGTTGAGGATTTTTCGAGATAAATTCATTCAACAATGTTTCAACATCCAAAGTGTCAGTGAGATCTGAATATATGTGTAGAATAGCTACATCGTTCAATCGATTTAGGGTCATATTTGCGCGAAGATAATTCTTCAATCTTCGAAGAAGTGAAAAAGATCTTTCGTTCGTACAGGAAGGGCCAGGTATAGTCATCAGTAACTCTACAAATTTTAAATATTCAGAGAGAAGCGATCGAATACTTTCATTTTCGCGGAAAAATCAACAATATCCTTTAATTTCTGGATAACAATATCATTCCTTTTCGTCAAGCGCAAGAACATGTCTAAATCATTTTTCAACCTCGATTCGTCAAAATCATCTTGATAAAACTCAAGGATTTTCTAAACCACAACAGATTTTCCAGCTGCGAAGGCTTTAAGAGATTTGAAAAATCGAGCAGAACTCGTAACGAATCGATCTTCTAGAGAAGTGACAACTTGGTCGAATACAAAATACATCTTTTGAAACATTTCTTTTGGGGTTAAAAACAGATGTCCTTGTCCCTGATTAAAGTCGTAGCGCTTTCGTTTTCGTCGTCGAGGCAATTGTGGCTCATCGATGCCAAATTTTTTTGAATCCTTGATGCATTTTCCCATATTACGTCGAATTTCGATTCCCGGAAGTCAATCAGATAATATTTCACTGCCTCAACTTTCTGGTACGAATCATTGACACTATATTCAGCTGATATATTAAAACCAGGTGAAACTGTTGACGGCGCACGCGGCCAATGACAATTGGCCGATTTGAACAGCGCTATACACCGAAAACGCCCAGAATATGCCGATAGGCGTCACAAAGTAACTTTTCTTGATGACAATGCACCGCCACATCGATCAAGAGCGACCCGGGAATTGGTGGAGACGTAGGGGAGATCGGGGGGTCGTGAGACACGGGGGGTCATGAGACACGCTCACAGCCCTGAACTGAAGAGCGCGGCATCTGTCTGGTATCTGCGTAACTTCTTGCTAGCTTTCAATCATAATATTTACATGACAAATATTTTGTTCATGCAGGTTATTTGTGTGTCCTCATACCGCGACTCCACTTGTGTGATTGAAAGTTTTGCTGATAATCGTTTTTGTTGTTTCTTACACTTTGTTGAACAAGCTAATTATAAAAGTGCATGCATCAAAACCTTCCTTGGTGAGTAGCCTTTTGACCCACAACAAGAGTTTTGCGTAAATATTAAATGCATCCATAAAACAGTGGCCACATTGAAAATAAAGCAATTGGGGGGTCGTGAGACAGCGTATTCGGGGGGTCATGAGACATGCTATTTCCGTAATCTAGGAACATTTAATAGTATTCTACTCTGAAGATGAAGACTTTTGTATTATCTGCAAAGGTGTAATGCCCAAAAAATTAAACCGAAACAATTCGATTCACTGTAATACTTGCGATAGACCTGTTCACTTGAAATGTGCAAATTTAACAGCCGGCTATTACACCTGCATCCATTGTGAATCTGATTAATCTAATATTTTCTTTTTCGGATATTCATTGACTTGATTGATTAGGTATATTATTCATATTGTTCATATCAATTATATTGTAGAAGCCAATATATGCCTTTTTAACGATTGAAATAAAAAATTTTTATAAAATCAGGCCGTTTTCTTTCTGATGAAATTTGTGTCTCACAACCCCCCGAACATGCGAAAATCCGAAAAAAATGATTTTTGAGCAGGCAGGCAAAACTTAGAGATTTTTCTATAATTTTAAGAAATTAATCTTTTGTCAAAGTGTTGTTATACTTAATCACAATTAAAAAATTTTAATGTGCAGAAAAATGGATAGGTTATATTATGTTTATGGTCAAAAAACAAAACCCGTCTCATAACCCCCCGATCTCCCCTACGATTGGGAACCGCTGGTGCATGCGGCTTACTCAGCAGACTTGGCGCCTTCCGATTATCATTTGTTTGCATCGATGGGCCACGCAATTTTCGAGCAGCGCTTCAATTCTCACGAAGAAGCCAAAAAATGGCTCGATGATTGGTTTGCGGACAAAGACTGCCAACTTTTTTGACGCGGCATTCACAAATTGCCTGAGAGATGAGAAAAATGTGTTGCTAGCGATGGCTATTGTTTTGAAGATTAAATTTGTAACCATTTTTTGTTAAGAAACGTTTGAAATTGAAAAAAGTCTCATTTCATATGTATATGCCTGGTACTTCTATAGCATAACAAAAAGTTATAAAAAAATAAATAAATGATCAAAACTTTTCAATATGGCTCGCTGCTATTATTGTGAGCACAAGTGTATGTTCATTAGAAGTTATTTTTACATATATGTACGTAATTTCACTTATGTCAACATAAATAATGCTTTAATTTGGGAAGTTATAGGAAAAAATTAAATTATGTTTTTTTTTCGGTGTTCACAATTTTATGTCTGTCACTGTATACAAGCGTATGTGCCCGGGTTTTCAATTCCACAACCACACAAGAGCACATATGCAGATTTATTTATGTGTATTTTTGTATTTTGTTTATATTATTAAATTAATATGCCAACAACACCTCCACGCCACCCAATACCTTTCATAAATTTTCTGGACAGCTGCTTCTCTTCAAAACATATGCCTTCTTTAGGTGTCCGTTTTATGTGTAATTATTTCTAAGTTACTCAGGAATATTTGCTACGTAACCACACCCAGAAAAGTTCTCAGCCAACAAAAATTTAAGAACAAGTAAGAAAAAAATACGTTTCAAAAGAACCCAAAGCAAAGATTCAGTCTCCAAAGATAGAAATTCTTGCATACACACAACAACATACAACAAAAAGTTTGACCAATCAAAAGGTAAAAGGTAAAAGTTGTGCATGAAGTCAAAAAACTTAGGTATTACATAAATTATTGGACATTTATCTAAGCTTAAAGTGAATTTATTTTCGAGGGCCACAAGTTTGGTGCTGAGCTTGCAAGGAAATTTCTCTGTTTTGTGTTTTGAAATAAATTAAAAAAAAATTTTTTGAAAATTTGTGTATTTTAAATTTTCAGAAAAGAAAAATAAATAAATTTACAACACACGTTTAGTGAAGCAGTCGCATGGGTGAGTTGCGTTGACGCTTTGACAGGCTGAACTGATTTTAGAAGCTTTGAAGTTTGTGGAAAAAGAAGTCCTTTTTTTTAGGTCAAATTTTTGCGCAAATGGTTTAAAACTATTGGGTTGTTCGGAAAGTAATTTCGTGTTTTCCCAACAAAGGATTTAATTGTATTTTTTCACAGTCAACAGTGAATGAGTTCAATTGATTCTACGCAGTAGCTTTTGGTCGGTGCCTTTTTAAATAAGGAGAGCAATAAGCAGCATTTTCGTCATATTTTACTTGTTTACTATAGAAAAGATAAAAATGGTGTTCAAGCCAGAAAGAAATTAACCGATGTGTATGGAGAAAATGTGTTGACAATAGCCAGTGCCAGAACTGATTTGCAACACTTCGATCCGGCAATTTTCATGTCGCAGATGCATCACTTTCTGCAAGGCCGGTTGAAGCTGATAAATACGCAATAAAGGTATGAGTTGAAGCAACACGTGAGATCATCGGTGAGAAGTTAAATTTATCGAATTCAACTGTTTATGACCACCTGAAAGGCCTGGGTTTAAGATGGTCTTTCATTTTCACCACACAAACGAAATTACTATCCGAACAAATCAATATTTTATGGTCCATCTTTATCGCCTGAGCGATGCTACGACTTCTAACATGTCAAAACAGCAAACTAATTCTCCTGCATCTGCTGCAAACACGAATGCGATCCCGTCCTCTCACGCAACTAGTGTTTCGAACGACACCGACTTCTGCACCCACTGCTACTCTCAGTTATGCTGCTGCTGCCGTGCAACCATCAACACGTCAACTGCGCCCACTCTCACTGCTTCTTACTAATGCTGCTGCCCCTGCAAACATCAACATGTCGACTGCGGGAGTCAATCTCCAGCACTTCGCGATCAAATGCATACTCAAACTTCGTGGAGAAACTATACAAGGGCGAGGCTTATAAGTAAGAAAAGTTCACGGGATGTAGTTATTGGTCTTAATGCAAGTACTGAGCTGGATGTGGTAGCTATGAATAAGTGATTACATCTTGCGTCCTTTAAACTGTAACTGAGGATAATATTAAGGCACCTTTCTGGTATAATCGCATTAACCGTGTTTTTCTCGAAACTATTTTTTCCGAGTTAGCGTTGATAATTTCTCAAAAAGTACTGAACCGATTGATTTGAACTTTTAATTTGTTATTGAGTAGACTGGAGGCTCTTGCGGTTAGCAGAATTATGATTCTAAAATCAATTTTTCCATTTTTTTAAGAGCGAGAACGTTAAAAAAATACTTTTTTTTTATTTTTGCAATAAACAGATAAAATATCTAGCATGTTTTTTTTTGTAATTCTGCTACCCACCACAGCGACATATTTATCTCCTGATGAATAATCGACCGAATGTTTTGTTTTTCAGACGACTTGAGCAATAAGTTACGCCAGGGGCATGTGTTACGTCAGGGGAAGCAATTTTTTTTATTATTGTCATTGAAAAAAAACTTTTTTTTTACGAAATAAAAAATTGATCTAATGAATGAAAACAATTTTCAATTGATACCGATTATTTTTCTTCAATTTTCAACGCCTTCAATTTTCGCGTCTCTAGACCAGGAAGGTGCCTTAAGTCTTATGATGCTAAATTTAAAATTTTGATAAAAATCAAATTTTATGTTTCCATATCTCGCTTTCAAATGTGGATGGGGCCTTCATCAATTGTGTGTTTGCGTAAAGGTATCATCTCGCTATGGCTATTTATATTTACTTGTATCTCACATCCCGCCCAAAAGTAATTATGATCATTACAAATCTCATACGGATAACATTGTTTCCCTTGTCCTAAATAAGGCTGATGATAAACGTATTAGTGTTTGTTTTTTTTTTGGGACTTTAATGACACATCAATATTCGAATCATATGAAGTTGATAATCTGTTAAGCCTCGACTCAGTACAAATTAAAAATCCTGGATGGCACTTTGGGGCTTCCCGGACAGGTGAACTATACAGTCCCCCCTATACTTGCCATTGCAATGCTCGTGACCCTTTTACCCTCAAGGGAAGATTGAGAACTGGACAAGGTAAGATAAGGCAAGTCCATCCATCTATACTCTCTCTTACTCTTAGCTTCACAGTCTGTGGTGGACCATAGCTTCATCAACAATCCTCCTCCAATTCAGTCTCTCTCTTGCCTCATTTCTCCAATTACGAACGTTCATCGCTTTTAAGTCTGCTTCTACGTCATCAAGGCATCTCTTTCTTGGTCGGCCTCTCTTTCTTCCTCCAATGGGACGCAAAGTAAACACCCTTTTCGTTTGTTTGTTGTTGTTGTTGTTGTTTCGTTGGTAATTCTTATGCTGTGGTCAATCCATCTAATCCACTGCATTTCACCACCAATAAGTTTTTGAATTTCGTTGTTCTAACGGAAGCGATAAGTGCCGTTTTGAAGTCGAATACGACCGCAGATTTTTCTCATTATGGTTCTTTCAAATCGCAAGACCTGTTTATATCATTAGCTTTCAATGCCCAGATTTGAGCAGCACATAAGAACCGGACGTATCAAAGTTTTATACATCTTGATTTTTCCTCTTATTAGCAGATTTAATTCTTTCATCTATTGCAATTGATTGTCTTTACTCGCTGATAGAACGAGTCCTAAGTATTTGAATTCATTTACACTTTCATGTATACACAGTTGGCTCAAAGCTCAAGGGCAGTGTGGTCGGAGGTGTATATTCCGAGCATCTATTGATCTCCCTCAGTTTTCGGCTTCCTGACTACTGTAGTGTCTTTCAGGCTGAACTAATGGCAATAATGAAAGCCGTTACACTGTTACAGCATGATGCGATACCTGAAGATGCTATCTACATTTTCACTGGTAGCCAGGCGGCGCTAAAATCCCTCACAAAACAGTCGACAACCTCCAAGGTAGCCATGAAATGCCTCGCATCTCTTAAGGAGATGGCTGAGTCCCTTCCCCTAATGATAAAATGGGTTCCTGGCCATTGTGATATTGAGAGGAACTGCAGAGCCGATGAACTAGCAAGATTTGGCACTAAGTAGTCTGATGAGTACACAGACAATGATATAGGTATACCCTTGCAAACATGTAGAGTGCGTATCCGCGAGGAAATTGTAAGAGTAGCGAATGAAAGATGACGGAATGAAGCCACTTGCAAAATCGCCCGACAGCTGTGGCCGACTCTCAATGCTAAACGCACGGAACTTCTACTAAGAAGAGATAAGCACAGTCTTAACACACTGATTTCAGTTATTACGGGGCACTGCCTAATCGGTTGGCACGCCCGGAGAATGGGTGCGTAAGCAAACGTCTTCTGCAGAAGTTGTCTAGAATCGCTCCTGAATCGACGAAACCAAACTCCACGTAATTAACTGTTACAGTAACGGCACCATAAACGAGATTCACAATTTCAGCGACTTGTCTTGCATTATCGCCTTTATCAAAGAAAAACTGTAAAATGTAACGAATTTTGTCTTTGTTAACTTCCATTGTTAGCATTACGAAATACCAAAAAGAAACACAAAAAAATAAATAAATAAAGAGGTTAGCTGCTTACGGACATGAAACACAAGCCACGTAGAAAAGTGCGGTAAGCTCAATGTTGTAGCAATTCTAGCGTCTTCTAGGTGGGAAATCCGGTTTCATGGGCATACACCAGGTACAACTAAATGGACCTAGAAAGGCACTCTGTGGACATTTTTTTTAACGCTTATTGATTTATATGCCGCAAAGTTTCAAGCATTCGATTCCACCTTTCTTTTCTTCCTCCATCTAGGACAACATCAGTCAGCCCATCATTAAAATGCTTGCTCGTATGCATTTTCTTTTTCATTTTGCTCACCTCATCAGACCTCCTTTGCATAATCCAAACCGAGACATTTATGCGGCGCACACAGCAAACAAATTGGCTGCCAAATCACAGCCACTCTACAATTTTTACGGAGCCATTTACACATTTCAATCAAAAATTCAACAGCAAATTATCACTTTACACACAAACACACACTGACACATGTACGCTCTTGGCAATTTCCACAGGAAAAAAGAAAATCTCAACAATAACGCACAACAATACACTCCATACATACATACATCAGTACATTTGCATGCATCATTTTTGTTGTTACTGTTGCTGCTTGGCTGCATTTAATTGCCCAACGGCCCTCTGCTGCTCTGTTGTTTGATGTTGCATTGTTTGTTGGTTTACCATGCATATGTATGTGTGTGTGTATGCATGTATGTACACGTGTGTAGATAAGTGATTACGTATGTATATTTTGGTATCGGTGTAGTACAGCGGAAAGTGCTCTGTGTGCGTTGTTGCATTAATTCCTGTTGCTGCAATTGTCCTTGCCACTTTTATGTACTTGCGTAGCTGCATACTCCTCTACTGTGGCATGCAACATTCATTGCATTGTTTCAGTTGTATTTTTGAGGGTATGAATACCCCTGCCACATGAAGAATTTTGCTCATAGTACAGACCCTAATCAAAAAATGCTAACTAAGGTTGGAAGAGTTTTAACAGATTTTCCCAATTTTACTGGATATGATGTGGCATAGTCCCACGGGGGCAGGCGTGTTGCAATTTTTTCTTTTGATTTCGCTTTTATGCTGATTTGTTGTGCACTGCTACTTGTGTTGTCATTTGAAGGGGGAGTGGTGCAAACATATTTCTTAACTCTCTGAAGAGATAATCAAAGTTTTAGTGAGGACTTCTCTGTTAGCCGGTTATGCGAAGTAGAAGCAGCGCTTGTTCAAATTAATGCGAATTTTTTTCAGGATTTTCTTTTTCGCTGAGTTATCATGCGTTTTCATTAGAACTAATTCGGAAGGTGTGGCCAATATTAGACTGTTAACCCGCGCCAAGCGAATTTGAAAGAAACAGCTGATTGGCTGACGCAACCGGGGTCAGTACAACGGTTTGTTTACTGCGCTTGTGTTGGTGATATTTGAGAAAATTTTAGCACAGTCTTCGCACATTTTGCTTCGTTGCCGTCTGAGCACCGACTGATTGGACGAATGTATGAATACACGTGAAACGATTGTGCAGTATTCGACTGTCGAGTACCCGGTGACATGGCAGCCCATGATGAAATGATTTGTAGAGGTGTAGCGGTGTAGAAAAAAATCAGCCAATGCCAACATTTCGTTGCTATCTGAACAACGACTGATTAGATATGTAAGTATGATATGTGAAATGTTCATGCAGAATTCGGCTGTAGAGTTTGACAAGTGACGTGGCAGTTAAAGTTCCCCTTACAATTTGTTCTTACTTTGTTTTCACCACCGCTGAAAGCCAAACCTAGTAATCTACCATCCTGGCCTACGAAGTACTTGCATGCGCATTTTTTTTTATGAAATAAAAAATCTGGCAGCGTCAATAAAAAAAAAATTGCCAAAAATCAAGGAGATTTTTGTGCCCCTAGAAATTTACACTTTGTTATATTCAAATTATTACAAATTCAATGGACTATAAAACTGCATACTCCAAAAAAATTTAAAAGTTCTGGTTAAAAAACTGAAGGTTTTGATTAAATTTTAAAAATTTTGTACAAAGTTTGGAACTTCACCTTTGATAAAAATTCATTCGATTCTTCGGTAATACGCTCAGGGCCAGTACTATTATCATCAATAGTTTCCATATTTCATCAGTAAGAAAGTCCAACTCTAAATCTAGGTTATCGGTCTATGTATTATTATTTATTGTTATAAAATCATCTGAATTTGAATGAGATTTCCCTAGGGTTTTTGATAATTTAAATAACAAAGCCAGTTGACACATTTCTATTTCTGTCACATCCTGACTTTTGGAAACAGTTTTTTATGGCTTTCGTTTGAACCTTTGCAAACCTCTTTTTTTAAAGCTGAAGTTTTGTTTCGCAATGCTCTGAAGAAAAAGCCTGTCTTGTCAGCAAATGTACTGAATTAATTTTTTTTATCTGGAAAAATTATGTTTGCAAATTTTTTTTAGAAAAACTTACTTACTGGCTAATTCCGGGACATACAAATTATATATATATATAATTGGCGTGTACACCTTTTTTGGGTGTTTGTCCGAGCTCCTCCTCCTATTTGTGGTGTGCGTCTTGATGTTGTTCCACAAATATGAGGGACAGTTTCAAGCCAACTCCAAACGGCAGATATTACACTCGGAGGTTTGCCATTGCCTGCCGAGAGGCG
>JAYXIM010013561.1:0-32595 GCA_037575425.1 Anastrepha fraterculus | reverse complement strand
GAAATTCCCTTTCTTAATTGTATTCTGGGAATTTCCTTTTCCTTAATTATTTTTGGAGCATGCTTTCTTCTCGGATAATCCCTTTTTTAATCCATACTTAGCATTTCCTTTTCTTTAATTGTTTTTGGAATGTTCCTAATTCTTGAAACTTCTCTTTTTAATTACTTCTACCGAAATCGATATTTATTTAATGGTTTTGGGGATTTTTAATTACTATGTGTTTACTAGGAATTTTGGGTTTTTTTACATTAGTTTTATGTAATGAATGTGTGTATATCGCACAAATTTTCGACTGATACTATATTTTTTTCCATGATATTTATGTCATGGATTGAAAACTATATTTTAGATAAGAAAAAAAGCGAAAAAAATGAGTTGCTTGCCAGATATTAAGAAATAATAAGGAAAACGTTAATTTTTCGAACATTTTGTGACTTTCGTCAAAGTAGCTGCCAAAGTATTTAATCCCGTAATTTTCTTTTCAAATTACATTTATTTAAGAAACTGAGAAGCATATTATAGACCACACAAAATGTAAAAAAGACTTAGTTTTGTTGAAAATATTTTCAAAAAACATGAAAAAAAAATAATTTTTCCAACATTTTGCCTCATAAGTACCATAAAAATTTTCGAAATCAATTTTTTCAAAAATTGTAATTATTGCACAGGTCTCTAGCAATAATTTGGCTTTTACAGATTGAAAAAATATCAATTAGTCGACGAGTTATAGCCAAAAAACCATATAAACAATATACTGAAAATCGGCATTTGACTGCAAACTTCGAAGGCCGATTAAAAAAAAATTCGAACTAACATAAACAAACGCCGCGATACGGGTCTTCTAATTTCGCCTCTATTTTCACCCGCCACTCTCAGAATGGACCTAACTTTTGCTAACCTGAATTTGTTCCACAGTGTAATAGTAATAAAGATTCCAAAGCATCTTCAGTGTGTTTATCAATATTAAATGTATAAAACCAAATATTAGATTGAGATATTTAATAAAATTATGAGATACGTGCCCGGTGCAAGCGGTCAATCTTAAATTTGGTAAAGTAAAGTGCACCGCGCAGTGCAATACAAAAAAGGCTGATAATAAAATTGATTATTTGTGATGTTTGCGCCGATATTTAGTAACTATTGAGGAAGCCCTCTCTTGTCTCTAGTCCCAGAAAACAGTCTCTATTTTTCAGTGAAATTTTATCAGGTCACCAAAAGAAAAATATGGGGAAAAGAAAGTTACCAATATTTTCATTACGAGTCAGAGTCGTTAAGGTATGGCAAGGGGTTAAATATTTTTGACATTTTAGTTTATTTCTGCTTGTCTTCCGGCAGGTTGATTGGCATCAAAGAACATACTATATAATAAGTAGAAGCTTCAGTACCAGTCCGTTCACCTGGCGAAATTCGGGTAGGAAACTGCAACACACAAAGATCTATTCGGCTATAAATTTATTCTAATTGGCCCGAATTGAGGTTCTAGAGATCCTTGTAAGATGTTCGGGTTTACAATCAATCATAATTTATTTTGTAAAATTTGCTAGGAAGAAAGCAAATATCAAGGCTGCGTAATATTATATTAGACAATGGACGGGAATCAGCAACATCAGTGTGCTATGGAATGCGGCAAAGGATAGTGAAGTTTACAACAAAATCACAAAGAGTATATTTCAGCACCATAAATTTGTAAATCAATTATATAGGTTAGGTTAGGTTGGTATGGTTCCCCAAGGAATGATCACCATTATGATACCACTATAAAAGATGTGAGGTGAAAGAGAAAGACCGATGGGATGCAGGGAGAGGGCGAGGAGAGGTGGTGTTAGGATGGTTAGGAGGGAGGGTTTAGAGTGTGTGGATTACGAATGATGACTGTGCTGCGTTTGCGTCAACCGCTTTGTGCTGTTGATGAAATTCATCAGATTTTTAATGTCAACGCCATTATCAGCAGGCGTAACAAAAAAGTAAAAGCCAAGATGCCTGGATCTTAGCCCCGCCAGAGCAGGGCAGCTAAGGAGAAGGTGCTGAGATGATTCCAGCTCATCCTCCATACATCCAGCTTAAAAAGGACTCGAGGTAATTCCCAGTCTCACAGCATGCATTCCTCGCGCATAGTGACCGGTGAGAAAACCCTCGAACCTCGTGGATATTTTGTCAACGTCAGAAGCTCGCCCTAGCACCCCCGGTCCATACGTGGCCAGAACGATTTTGCGACCTTACAAGTTTGTGTACTTGTCCAGCGCTCGCTGCCCATCTTTCCAGGAGCAGACCGCAGGTAGTCAGGGGATCTTAATTCTCTCCCTTCGCGAGGAAATCCCCTCACATGTCTCTTGTCTGGCTAGCTCATCCGCCTCACAGTTTCCAGCAATGTCGCTGTGACCAGGAACCCAGATGAGGCTTATGTCAAAGAATTCGGACGCAGTCGAAAGTGATGTCAGGCATTCCCTGACCAGTTTCGAATGCACCGAGGGCCCTTATTGCCGCTTGGCTGTCGGATAAATATTTACTTTCTTGACTGTTAGTACATGTGAGCTGCCAATCAGCTGCCTCCTTGATTGTGGCTACCTCTGCCTGGAACACACTGCAGTGGTCCGGCAACCTGAATTTGAGTCTGATTGGGAGCTCCTCGCAAAAAACTCCTCCGCTAACCTTTCCTTCCAACTTTGATCCATTCGTGAAAAAGTTCACCAGGCCCTGTCCCCAAGTGTGGGGGGGGCTACACCCCACTCTTCCCTTGATGGAATATGAGTGGAGGCAGTTCCGGTTGAACTAAGCGAGGGTATACATTGATCCCTTGACAGGGGGATGAACTCGAAGTTTCTAAGAATACTTGAGTGCCCATAAGTGAGGTTGAGCTTATAGCCCGAGCCCCTCAGTCTGATTGCGGTACGTGTAGCGGCAATTCTGCCTGCGATGTCTACGGGTACCACATTTAGCATTGAATTATAAAGGGTTTTTCAATAAGGGCGGGTAGATGTTGAAATGGAATGTCGTGGCGTTTGCTGTGTGGCACGTAGCGCCGTCCTGCTGGAACCACATGTCGTCTAGGTCCATATGGTTCAATATGGGCCATAAGAAATTAGTTATCATCGTTGTGTAGCGCTCGCTGTTGACGGTGACCGCCTCACCAACGTCGTTTTCAAAAAAGTACGGACCAATGACGCCGCCGGCCCAAAATCCACACCAAACGGTAACTTTTTGAGGATGCATTATCACCTGGTGAACCTCGTGTGGATTGGTGTCGTCCCATATACGGCAATTTTGTTTGTTAACACAGCCAATTATCCAAAAATGCGCCATGATGATTTGGCATAAGCCACTGAATAATAAACAAAAGATTTGACAGATGTCACCAAAACAAAATGGCTGCCACAGAGCTCCAAAATCGACTCGCGCCAATTGAAAAACCCTTTATGTATATATATAATTTGTACGATCGCTTATGTTCGCTTGAACAAACAAATATTGGAAAACTCTAACTAGTTCCGAACTAGCCGGCATATTCTCCAATTTTCTGCTGGTATTGCAGGTGCCATAGTTAAAACTTATTTTTATCCCTAAGCATCTACATATGTTCGTATACTCGTATGTATATGTATACGTGTAAGTAGTAGAAAACTACTAATGACAGTTGGCAAAAACTTGCTAGCACACGTTCAGTGTTTCGTCTGTCAGCGAGCAGATTTAATTGGCCAGGTATTACAAGTATCGATAAATAAGAGAACACAAATAAGTCAAATGAATTACTAAACACTTCTGGAATGCAGCCGTGAGCGAATCATGCCAAATCATGTTAACTGTTTGAAAGAATGGAATCACTAATGAAGTTGACAGATTTAATTAGTTGAGAACAATTGTATGAAAAGTTTATCCACTGCATAAATGAGTGTTCGAACTTGGACAGTTCAGAATTTTTTTTTCTAATCAATACTTTCACAAACACATAAGTATTCGTATATAAAAACGAGTCCTTGAATACATATGTATTATGTATAACTTTTTCAGTGAAATATATTTTATTTCTATAATTCAACTTGCAACAGAAAAATTGCAAAAAGTAAATGAAAAAGGCTTACAGTTGCTTCGGAAGCTGAACAATTTTGATTTACAAAAAGCCAATTCGTACATTAAACTAAAAAGAAAAGTATACTCAGTTTGATCCTTCCATTCTGATATTGTCTTCATTGTTCACATATGGATGCAAACTGGGTCAAAACCACATAGCTTAAACTTAATTTCGCGGTTCTTTTTCGGCTTTCAATGTTGCTTACACAAGTCTATATAGGGTACCTCATGAATGCCTATATAGGGGTATTTCATGAATGTAAATTTTATTTGTAATTGTAGTGCTAATGATACGAGTATTATTTCTGGGCCTAGAGCGAAATTCAATATTGAGTAAGTCCATTATTTCAAGTGTCTCTCCATGTAAGGAGATGAAGGACTCAAAGTCTATCAAGCGCCAAATAACTGCTGCGAAAACAGCATATGTAGTGCATATAAAGACGGATCAACTCGAAAAGACAATGTGGGCCCAATCAAATGTGAGTGTCGACTTGGCATCGCTAATGAAATGCCAGTCAAAAATCGAAAATCGGAGAAATCGTCGAAGAAGATTTATAAGTCCACTCTGGCGATAAGCAAATCATCAATTGCCAAAACATCGTTCACTGCATCCCTATCTGCTATTGCAAATATTTGGATTTTACTTAAACACACAAATATTTGTACTCTGGCGCCTTTAAATTACTAAATACGAAAGTATTTTGTCATTTAGTGTTCAGGTAAATACTATTTTCAGGTAAATACCATTAAATGTTTATATATTTTTTTTAAAGTCGCAAATTACTATACACAGAAGTATTTTCCTGTTTTTAATTATTACAAAAAATGAGTTTGCTTAAATTTTTTGTTTTGAACTCAATTATTAAAATAAACTTATAGGTAGGTATATAACATATTAGTAGTTAAGGAACTACTTAAAGCTAAACCTTTTAAGCCCGGTTGGCAAACAAAGTAAAAGAAGTAGAAATACGTGAGTGGCACGAATCTGAGATGCTGGCAAACAGGAATGTAACTCGAAAATTTTAAACATAAGGCCTCAATTTAAGGGTTTTAGGACACTCAAATATGAAAGGAGCACTTCGTGCCCCTCCACACGCCCAAAATGAGGTGAGAACAGCACTAAAGCGCTTTAAGAACAACAAGGTCCCTGGAGCCGACAGAATACCGGCTGAAAAGCAATGGCAAGGTCTTGGTGGAGCGAATATACCAGCTATAAAGTAGTATTAGATCTGATGGAAACATATCCGAAGATCAAAATCTAAGTGTCTCAGACCGACTTAATGTGTCTATAGTCCTGTCGACTATACTGTATGAAAACTTGAAGCAAATCGTCAACTACTTATTTGGCCTCATCAGTATAGCTTTAAGGCGAGCCAATCCACCATTGCCTAGATTTTTATAGTTCGTTAAATCCTGAACAATACCCTGGTCAACCTGAACCACCTTTTGGGTGTTTGGAGCTACTTTTGGTAGTGTTGAATAGAACGTTCAGCTAATCGGGAAGTATCTCATCGAAGCTGTGCAACATTTTAGGCAAGCCGATTATATTTCGTGCGACTTCTTCAATCTGATGTTGGAAAACGTAATACTAGCTGCCAATTTGGGCGCCCGTTGCACAATATATAGCAGGAGCACAATGCTGCCCTTGTACGTAGATAATATTTTTTAAGAGCTTGAGATCTCAAAATGATAATACAAAATTCGGTAGGTAATTTCATGGCATTTATTTTTATTCGGCATATGCCGCTAGGCTACGAGTTACGTGGTCCATTCGATCAGTCCACTTTTTGACTCCGTTTTCCAATAAATCTGACCGTATGGCGCCAATAATAACTTGAATATTGCAATAAATCGATTATTAAGTGCGCTGTATGGCAAGTTGCGCAATCTTGTTGGAACCAAATGTCTTGGATGTTTAGCTGATTACATTTTGGAAACAAAAATTCAGTCAGCATAGCTTTATATCGCTCGTCAGTCACCGTAACGGCGAAGGAGAAAGAAATAATGATCAATGATGCCGCCAGTGCTCTATAAACTTCACGAACAAATTGTTTTTTTAAGTAAATTTCTTATCGATATCCATAGTTATCATTCGCCTAAACATCAAGGACACCAACGAGACATTTTCTATCAAAAAAGGTTGGTCTCAACGCAATACGCAAAGGACCTTCATTAGACGCCAGGATGTTTTCCAGGTCCCATAAATACCGAACAATTTTGAATATGAAATTGAGAGAAATAAAATGTAATTCATTACAAAATTTGATTACAGTAAAAGATTTATAATTTCCAAGAAATTTGTTTTAATTTTCAGCACTGACGGCTGACATATAATATTAAATTAATGCAAATTTGCCAAAAGTTTGTTTACTTTACCTTAACCTATGTATGATCAACAATGAAGCTCAGTAAATATCTGCAAAAGCTTTTACGTCACAATTTTTAATATTTTTGCATTAAGTAACAGTTTTTTAGAATTTGCTGGGACTTAAAACTCTTGTTCAAAAACTTAATATGAAATTAATTCTACATTTAAAATTGTTTTCTTGGATTTCCTCCAGTTAATAGATATCCACGTAAATTTGGATGATTGTTTTAAGTTCCTCATTAATTGAATTAAACACTTTTTCTAAATTTACAATTTTTGATAAAAATTCTAATTTCTTTTAAACAGTCCAGACTAATTTGTTTCTGTTTCTGTATCTGTGTTACTTTCTGATGTTTAGGGTCATAAAAAAACAATTATCAATGAAAATTACAGGACTGTAATTTTTATAAAAATAAACATGCGAGAGAGAAAACAATTGGGTTTGATTAAAAAAAGCAGTAGTCAGCGTATAATATCAAAAACAATACTTGAAAGATCCATACATGTCGTCGAATGGCCTTTGTTGCGCATCTATGAAGCTAAGATTCCACAAATGCCTACACCCGTCGACGGGAATGGCCTTCCATGTCTTTCTCACAGTCATTCTAAGCTCTTTTACATTTGTGGTATGATCTTTAACTACAGCTTCTTTAGCATCAGTCCGATTTCTTGCCAATTTGCTGGTATGCTTTGGGTCATTGAATTGAAGGTACAACTTGCCATCTATGTTTTCTTTTATCCAATATACTTCACCAGTCCCATAGTAGGAGAAGCTTCCCCATATGTTGATTTTGGCACTTCCGTAATTTACTGTCCTGTGACCACTTAGGGTCAAAGGAAGCGTTATAAGTATGTATAAATTGTCAGCATTCCTTTTCTTATTCGCTCAAAGTTGTTTATTATATATTTTCGAAGCTGAAATCAGTTGCGTGTTTCGCTTCATAAAACCGAATAACAAGTTTGAAAATTAAAGTAAAGTGTATTGATGGGAGACTACCATTCGGTAGTACCCGTGTTCATGACCCACAATAACCATGAAACAAATGATCAAAAAAGTTTTTTTTAATAGCGGTCGCCTCTCGGCAGGTAATGGTAAACCTCCGATTATATTTCTGCCATGATAAAGTTCCTCATAAAACACCATTTGCCTTTCGATGGTGACAAAAAACAGTAGATCCCTCCATTTGTTGGAGGAGAAGCTCGACCACATCTAATAAAGGGCTTAAGAGCCAATTATATAAATATCTGTATGTACATATATAATGCATATGTAAGGGTTAACAAATTAGAAAAAATTGTCGTAATAAATCTGCTGAATTACAACACAGTTTCTATTTAGCACACTTTATCTCATGCACTGTGCTTGAAACTATACCCCTAAAATTATAGAATGAATCTTTTTGGGAAGAAAATTTAAATGAATGTATCAAGGCGTCATACTGTAAATGAAAAAGAAAATTTAAGGAAAAGTTGCATAATATATTTGATCAATCTAGACAAGAAAAGTTTTAATATTTTGTAGGTGTGGAGATAGGAGTAATTTTCTTCAAACGGCTTGTGGCTCCCTTTTGACAGTTCAGCCGCTCAGTGTTAAGGCCGAAAGATATTTTTATGAGCAGGTACTTTTTATTTTTATCGCAGGCTTCAAATTATTATATTTTTATAAGAAAAAAGTATTTTATGAAAAATACCAAAATGCAAAAAGTGTCACAATTAATATGAAGAATTGAAATTTAAGGCGAAACGAATCGCAATTTGTAACAAATACAAAAAAATATAGAAAACAAGCTTTTCAGCAATAAACATAGCGGATAGGGGTTGGTTTACCACCAACTTGTAAAAGCTAACATTAACTATCAAACAGAAAAGTCATCAGCTTCAATAGATATTCCCACTTAGGTTTTAATGACATAAAAATACAATATACAGCTACGTATGAATACCAGGGCGTATGTAATAATTTCTCGTGAAGACATATATGTAAATATAAACAACACAGAATAGCTCTTACTCTTACGGTTTTTTGTGTGTCTGTTGCGCTTTACCTAGATACAAGTGATCCTGCATTTATATTCGTATGTGTTTGTTTTTATTATATTTACAAATGTGTCAGCCAGCCAGCGGCCAAAACTCCTACACAAGTGTGTGCACACCAGCAGAGCTTTTAGATTCAATCATCGGTTGAGATGCATTTGTGCAAAACCTTTTCTGAAATACGCATATTTGTACGCTCTCGTATATGTAAGTCTACAAATATACTCGTACAAGTGCTTATTCACATTGAGGGAAATCTTGTAAAGCAACAACACCGAAATAACTGACTTTCATTACCATTACGAGACAAACAGCAAAACTCTGCGCTATAATCCAACAATTTTACCCGGCAAAATGTGCGTAAAAACTCATTTTCTTACACCCACATACACAACAAATGCTATATATATTTATGCAGCCTACATTACACACATTATATCTATCGCTTTATAACATTTAGCTCACGACTATAGTGATGGAGAAAGTCTACATACATGCCCAATTTTCATTGGTCCAAAAAGTTTAATGAAAAATGTGTTGGTACAGTTCTATATCTAATCACAATAAAATTAAAAAAAAATCTTATTTAACATAAAATAACAATGTTATAGGGGAAAACGCTAAAACAACGTTGACAAAAGTTTACATTGTTTGCCTGTTTTAACGGGGGACCCTCATTTAGACGGTCGAAAAATGCATCATTTTTGGGAATTTTTTTCTCAGGTAAAATAACTTCAAACGTTTTGTAATTCATAAAGTACTTTAATAAATGTCTTGACTGTCTACAAAAATTTTCGGAGAAGAAAAAAAACATTTTAAGTATGGAAATATACACCTCGTCCATGGCACCTCATTCTATCTGTGTACATTCTAGCGCTCTGAATTTTTTTCTGAAATAAAAAAACCAAATTTTTTTTAAAACTTTAGGATAATACCTTCGATGTGACATTTTGATTTAAAAAAAAATGTCGAAATTGATATTTTTTACCCAGTTTTATGTTAAAAGTGATTTTTCATGCATAAAAATTGACTTTAAAATTACAAAAAAATATGAAAATCTTTTTTTTTAAAAAAACACTTAATGTCATATTGAAAACAATTTAATTATCTTTAAAATGAGCTATTGTAAAGCCTGATTGGTTCAATACAGCGTTCTCAATTGTGTACACAAAATCGAAAAATGATGTTTCGAGAAAAACGCGTTTAAAGTTTTGGATACAGGCGATCAGGCCACCCGTCGCGTCCTGTTAAAAATTTTGTCACTCCTTCAAAAATACAGATATCGACTTGAAATTTTGAAAGTATATTCTTAAATAGTTGTAGAATAGATTAAAATTATTTCCAAAAAATCGATTTTTTTGACCCGATAAATGAGGGTCCCCCCTTAATTGGTGCGTTAGGTGTTTAGCCGAGATCCTCCTCCAATTTTTGATATGTGTCTTGATGTTGTTCCACAAATGGAGACTACGGCGGCCAAAACTAATTGGCGCGTACACAAATGGAGAGACCTACCGAACGGCAGATATTTTTTGTGAGGAGCTTTTTCATGGCAGAAATATACTCGGAGGTTTGCCATTGCCTGCCGAGGGGCAACCGCTATTAGAAAAAACTTTTTCTTAATTTTTTGATCTTTCACCGAGATTCGAACCAACGTTCACTCCAACGCACGCACCAACTACTACTACCATTCGGAATTCAGAGAGTGAATGTCGGTTCGAATCTCGGTGAAGCAGCACACAAAGCATATTACGCCCACACAAAATTGCCGAAGGCCAAACTGCTCACACGTGAATGTAAACTCCGCCTCTACTAGTCAATAATACTACCGGTGCTGTCCTACGGCTGCGAGTGCTGGACATTGACAAGCAAAGACGAAAGTAGCTTACGAGTTTTCGAACGAAAAGTACCCCATACGCTGCAACGATGGAACGTACCGAATACGCTACAACGATGAGTTGCTAAACTTATGAAAAGACGTCGGGAAATACATTAAATCCCAAAGGCTTCGATGGTTAGGGCACATTGTGCGCATGGAAGACAGCCTCTCCCAAAAATCTTTTTTATCAACGAATTGTCTAATGACCCGAGCCCGAGGACGTATGGCTTGACCAAGCCATAGGCGACTTGAAAAAGCTACGAGTTAGGAGCTGGAGATCTGTTGCTATGAACCGTGCTGATTGGAAGAGGATTGTGGATGAAGCTAAAGCTCACCCTGAGCTGTAATCGCTACCTGATGATGATGAGTCACGCACCAACCCATTCGGCCACGGCGGCCGCGCAGGCCTATATACAATACAGAAATATATAACTTATACTAAGTTTCCACCGCAGCCGCTATCGTGTTCTCTGCCGCTATCGTGTTCTTAGCGCAAACACGAAACAAAACTCCTGTCAAATCCCATACAAAATTAAAACACAACTCCATACCTAAACCCACTTTTCAAAGCGTGTTTTGTTGGTTTGCGTCTAATTCAAAGCGTGTTTTGTTGGGTTTGCGTCTAATTTAATTATTAAGTGGTGGCAATGTGGCTCATTTTCCTCATTTATTATTGCATTCTTATCGAAATATGGCAACAATGATTGTAATTTGTCAATATGTTATTTGATTGACGGCCGCCGTAGCCGAGTGGGTTGGTGCGTGATCACCATTCGGAATTCACAGAGAGGTCGTTGGTTCGAATCTCGGTGAAAGCAAAATTAATAAAAACATTTTTCTAATAGCGGTCGCCCCTCGGCAGGCAATGGCAAACCTCCGAGTGTATTTCTGCCATGAAAAAAATCTGCTCATAAACATATCATAAAACAAAATGAAATAAATATATAAAAAAAAAAAATTTTTTTGAGATTCGAACCAAGGATTTCGGATCGGAAGCCCACATTGCTAGCCGCTGGGCTATCGCGCTGTGCTGTCGCCGCAAAATAATGTATCATAAATCTGTTTACCATACCAAAGACCATACACTTTGCAAACACATTTCGGTGGAAACAGTTGACAGTTCTCCC
Source organism: Anastrepha fraterculus (assembly GCA_037575425.1). Classification (NCBI taxonomy): domain Eukaryota; kingdom Metazoa; phylum Arthropoda; class Insecta; order Diptera; family Tephritidae; genus Anastrepha; species Anastrepha fraterculus. The sequence goes on along the minus strand of JAYXIM010013561.1, from coordinate 21,125 downwards.
AAACACAACTCCTGCAAACACGGTGTTTGCTTTTGGTGGAAACGGGGGCTTACTTTTGTGTAAAAGCTTTAATTAATCCCAGATATTGTTGCTTTTTTGTGTTTAGTTGGTCCACCGCTGGCATCAATAACTGCTTGAAGCCAACGTGCCATCGAATCAGCTAAATTTGTCAGCTCTGCAGATGTTATTCTGTTCCAGGCTTTTATTATGCGATCTTTGAGTATAGCAGCTCTAGAAACCCGATTTGCGTTCCAAACTAGTTTCTAATTTGGTTTCCAAACTTTTCCATATATGTTCAATAGTATTCAAATCTGAGCTTTGCGGTGGTATGTTTAAATGGCTTGGTGAATAGTAAATGAATAGTAAATGAATGAAAAATCCAACCTACACCAAGCTTCAAATTATTCACCGAGGGTTTTAAATTATGCTCCAGTAAAGGTTTGTATTTGTAATGATCAATGTTACACTTAATAAATATTATTCCTCTAAGTCCACATGCCGCATCTCTAACTCCATCCTCCTCCCTTTACGTTTTATTTTCAGAACTTAGAGACTTTTTGCGCAGTGTTTTGCTGTGAAAACCATTATTGCTCAGAATTCTTCGAACTGTTCCTGGATAGGCACACTTTTCTAATGTGATTGCTATATGTACGGATTATCTTGAAGCATTAACTTTCGGATTTTTGCCTACTTCCTAGAGAATCCAACTAATGTATCTGCGAGATAGTTTTCTCAGGCGTCTACTGCGCAGCTTATTTTCGATAGAGCCAGTACTTTACAATAGTCTGTACAGTAACTTGAGTTGCTCAGTTTAAAATTTTTTAAATTTCACAATATTTTTGTTTCTATCCTGTATAACCAATCTAGGAACTTCGTTCTGTTTGTATACTTTTGTCAACGCTATTTTTGCGTTTTCCCCTCATATCTTTGTTATTTTATGTTAAAGAATAGATTTGTTTTCAGTTTATTGTGATTAGAAAAATGTTTCAAATAAAACTGTATTTATGTATTTTTCTATGCGTTAAACTTTGAAACCAACGGAAATAGGGAGTGTGTATAAATTTTGTCCATCACTGTATATGCAATACATTTCTACATATCAATCTATGTTTGTAATGAACATGGTTCAAAATACTACAGACGAAACGTAGATAGTTGATACATAGTTCAATTCCAGTTGCTGGCTTGCGCTTGCTGATAGAGTTTATATTCGCGTTCAGCTTAGCTGAAGTATTGACTCATTAGTAGAGTTAAAACACATGTCAATTACAGGATAATCAAAAATTCTAATGATCTGAAACAGAAAAGTTGGTGGCAATAATTACACTAGCTTCCATTTTCGTGTTGAAAAAAGCTTATTCCTTGACACTTCCATTTCTTCTGCCCTAGAATATAAATTTTCCTTGATAATCATTTTTATAAGAACTAGTTTTCCGACTCTCTGAGCTGACATGCAACCTGAAACCCTGATAGAGCCCCCGGCGTGCTTAACAAAGAATTTTAAGCTTTTAATTCGCAGTTCTTCAATTGATTTCTACCATACCATACGATGACCATCCGATCCGAAAATGTTATATGCGTATGTCTGATCATATAATAGGCTGTGCAGTATTGTCTTTTGTTTGTCGTTAGCTTATGGGGCTAATATATGCGGGTTTTCGCGATTTACACCTTTTTTACATTTTCTATCATTTGGCAACATCGACCAAACATTTAAAAAATGAAGAAATTCTAGATTTTCCTTCATTGTGCAGATATAAAATAATTCTTTTTCGGCAGTAGTTCATTCTTTACCCTTTGGCATTTTTGATATGCCAATACTACAAACGAAATGAATTGAAATATCAGAAATATTGATAATAATACATACTAGTTAGGGACCACTAGTTAAAAAAAAAAAACGAAATTTGTTGGGGTAACGGTTTGAAGTATAATAGCGAAAATAAATATTTCTGTGAGCACAGCTTCTCACTTCGTTATAATTACTTAACGGTAAAATATTTGTGTTTGCTGAATACTCCATTTATTATAAAGTGCGCAACAATTAGAATACGCGTTTAAAAAACTAAATTCGCCTACTTAATAAATAAGAAATTTGAAATTTGTATAAACAAGGGACTATGCGTGACTACCATTCGGAATTCACAGAGAGAACGTAGGTTCGAGTCTCGGGGAAACACCAAAATTACGAAAAACATTTTTCTAATAGCGGTCGCCCCTCGGCAGGCAACGGCAAACCTCCGAGTGTATTTCTGTGACGAAAAAGCTCCTCATAAAAAATATCTGCCGTTCGGAATCGGCTTAAAACTGTAGGTCCCTCTATTGGTACAACAACATCAAGGCGCACACCACAAATAGGAGGAGGAGCTCGGCCAAACATCCAAAACGGGTGCACGCGCCAATTATATATATGTATATATATATGTAAAGTGTCAGTATGTTTGTTTCATCGGTACAAAAATGAGTTTCGAACAAAGAGCTAATACCAAATTTTGTTTTAAAATCGGTAAAAAGTTTACCGCAACATTTAAATTGATGAAAAGGAAATACATGACAATGAATATATGGGCCTCCCTAAATCAGTAATCACCGAAAACTCTATCGAAATTGTTCGTAAATTTATCAAAAACGAACCGAAATCATCGTTGATGGAATCGGAGTTGAATATCTCCAAAACCTCGATTTATCGCATTTTAACTGATCATTTGGGCAACATTCGGAAGACCTCATTAAAGAGGCGAGAAAAGACAAGAACTTTTTTTACAACACTGTAACTGGTGACGAAACGTGGTGCTTCCAACATGAACCTGAAACTATGCATCCAAGTGCCGAATGGAAGGCCCCAGACGAGCCACCAACCAAAAAATCGCGTTTGGGGAATCAAAAATTTAAAACAGTCTTATGAACAATCGAACAAATTTTAATTTCAAAATTTTCGGAAAGGCTTTAGTCGTGCAAATACAAAATGAATTTAGTTCTCAATTTTGTATTCTAATGTAAAAATACTGGATTAGGGTCAATATTTAAAATTGATTATTTATTCGCGTTCTTGCAATATTACTTGCTTTTATATTTATGCTATCAATATTTTCACTTTCGTGTTTTCTCTGGACTTTCGAAAGTTTGTATATATGTATAAATAAGGCTGTGGGTGATGTTACACATGTGTGTATGTATGTATGCTATACATGTGAATTTGTGACTGAGCCTTAGCGAGGTTGTTTGTCTTTTCAATTGTTATTGGTTTTATGGCTTTTTTTAGAGAAAAGTAATTGGATTTTGTTGATGGCATACAATAAATAAAAGTTAATTAATTTCCAATAGCTTTTGAAAGGAAATACACGCGATCCCTAAAGTTGTTTATACGCGAACGTTTGAAATTACATAACGCTTCTATAAAGTAAGTAAAGTTAAAGCATACACATTTGCTTTTTGATGTTGGTAATGTTAAATTTTAGTCAAAGCAAGATTGTAAATGAAATAGTCAATAAGAATGTATTCATGGTATGTTCCAAATATCCGCTTCTCAAAACATTAGGTGCAAATGATTTCACAAAACTAGTTATAGAGTTATTATTGGAAATGTGAATAGCGTCATAAAGCATAATGAGAGGACAATACTACACTTCCCACAATGAACCATCTCTCTATGAAATATTTTGTACACCTGCAGTAACGACAAAAACCTAGAATGATAATTATCACAGATTCAAAATAATTTCTTCAAATTTTGTACTGAGGAAAAAATTTCGACCATGTTTTACATGGTTCTACTGCTTTTTTATAAATTTGTGTATCTCTGTAATCGCTTTACGAAACTCAATAAGCATTAACGGGAAAAATTTTGAAATGGCAATCGAAAAGCATTCATACTTTTGCCCGTCCGTTTGTTTGAGGAATAAATAACTTAGGTTAAAGTTGGGGTACCAAAAAGACACTTAATAAATTATCGGTTCAAAAACTTCAAAAATAGTATGATTTTTCAGAAACTAATGAAGAAATGCCCTCAAACTTGAAATTTAAATTTGGTATGAAATATAATTTCACAGAGAGTCATAAAATGTTTATTAATAATTATTTTAGTTTTTTATTTATGAAAAAAGAAACAGTATTATAGTGATCTAACAAAATTACGTACCCTAGTGTACAGACAAAAAACCCAATTTTTGGAGTTTCACGGCCTTACCCACAAAAACTCAAAATTATTGTATTATTTTATTTATAATTCATTAAAAATTGCTTTGCCTTGCTTGGCTAAAAAAAAAATTGCATTTGGAAAATAACAGCAACATAAAAACAAACAATACAAAAAATTAAATTCAACAGTAAACATTTCATTTACTAAATACCCCACGGAAAGACCCGGGTTTTACCAAACCAATACTTATAGTTTAGCGATTGCAAAATTCTTCCACCTTACCTCTCAGCAGCCGACTTTATACATACATATATATATAATTGCCGCTTACAGCCTTTTTAAGTGTTTGGCCTGTTTATGGTATGCTTCTGGATGTTGTTCCGCAAATGGAGGGGCCTACAGTTTTAATCCGACGCCGAACGGCAAATATTTTTTATGAAGAGCTTTTGCATGGCACTCGGAGGTTTACCATTGCCTGCCGAGGGGCGACCGCTATTAGAAAACTTTTTCTTGATTTTAGTGTTTCGCGGAGATTCGAATCTACGTTTTCCGAATTGCGGCCGCCTCTCGATTTTCCCTCCCTAAATTAGGACGCCAGGATTAAGAAAGTTAATACAGGGTGGGCCAAAAAGACCTACTAATGTTAAGCACAAATAACTTTTTTATTTTTTGACATACGGCGGCCGCCGTAGCCGAATGGGTTGGTGCGTGACAATCATTCGGATTTCAGAGAGAGAACGTTGGTTCGAATCTCGGTGAAACACCAAAATTAAGAAAAAATTTTCTAATAGCGGTCGCCCCTCGGCAGGCATTGGCAAACCTCCGAGTGTATTTCTGCCATGAAAAAGCTCCTCATGCTTTGAATTAGCTTTTCTGCGTAGCTCGTCGACAAACAGGACTAGATTTTGCGAACTTGACGCACGACTGGCCTTCCAGCAAGATGCGTTTTCATAGTTCCCCACACATTTTCAATGGGATTGGCGTCTGGGAAGGCCAGTTCAATACTGTGACGCCATTTTCTTGTTTTGTTGTTTCTCAATGTGTTTTTCTGAGAGTAGTGGTTTTGATGATGTGGACGGTAAGATATGTTCGCCTCCTTCAGTCGACGCTCGATAGTTTTTGATACTAACAGTAAGAACTGATCGTGCTTGGCGTAGTGACAAAGAATGGTCCCGCTTAAAAAATAGCTTTTTTCTCGTCAATCGCTTAAAGCCGCGCTCGGAAAAATCATCAACATTTTTGTACACCTTATGCCGCTGATTCCACATCACAGCAAACTTTTTTGATTTTTTAATTACTTTTGCAGCAGCGACGTAAGATATTTTCGGCTCTTTCGAATGCGTGCATAAAAATACCGCCTCAAAAAGTTTGGCGTACTTCTCACTAATTTTTGTTTGGTTGCGTTTACGTGAAAGTTTCGAAATACACTAACCTGAGTTAGCACTGGCGTCGAAGCCCTAGCGTGGAACTATTATGCAGCAAAAAGCAGAACGAAATATATCTTGAAGTTACAAGAAAAAAACGGTTCTTTTCTTGTGACACAAACTGTATAATCTCGGATTTCGGGAGAGACATTTTGTATGGTAAATCCTGTTGCTGGAAAATATCGTGCGAGGCCGCAGAACTTAATCGCTCAGGCACAATTTTTTATAAGAGCGTACAATTGTTCGCGTATGCCGAGCTGTTAGTTCTGCCTTTTCCAAACTGGATAAAGAAGCAAAGTGAAGGGGTCTGGTGATGAACAAGGACAAAACGAAGTACTTCCTGTCATCAAATAAACAGACGGTGCAGTCGCATATCGGCACCCACGTCACTGTTGACAGTTATGATTTCGAGGTTGTAAAAGACTGCGTTTATCTAGGAACCAGCATTAACACCGATAAAAATGTCAGCCTTGAAATCCAACGAAGAATCTCTCTTGCCAACAAGTAGCAACTTTGGACTAAGTGGACAATTGAGTAGTAAAGGCCTCTCTCGACGAACAAAACTTACACTCTATAAGGCTCCTATCATGTTCGTCCTATCGCATCCGATGAGGGGAACTTGGCGGTGTTTGAGAGAAAGATTCTGCGGAAGATTTTTGGACCTTTGCACTTTGGCGATGGCGAATATCGGAGGCGAAGGAACGATGAACTGTATGAGCTTTACGACGACATAGACATAGCACAGCGAGTAAAGATCCAACGGCTACGTTGGCTGGGTCATGTCGTCGGAATGGGTAAAAACACTCCGGCTCTGAAAGTACTCGATGCGATACCAGCTGGGGTAACAGAGGAAGAGGAAGGCCTCCTCTGCGTTGGAAATATCAGTTGGAGAAGGACTTGGCTTCACTTGGTGTGCCCAACTAGCGCCGGTTAGCACGAGAAGGAAACGACTGGCGGACTTTGTTAAACTCGGCCAAAATCGCATAAGAGGTTATCGCGCCAATTAAGAAGAAGAGGGAGAAACTTCAAAAATTAAATATTGCTAGTTGTATTCAAAACTTTATGAAGCAATATTTTATGCGAAAAAGTTAGTATGCAACCTAATTATATTACCTCCAAAAATGTATGAACGTGTATTTTTAATTCTAATTTGAATTTAACCACATTTAATCAAATTTGTCAATGAAAAGTTTTAATTATTTAAAGTCGTTTGTCAGTTTTCGCATTCGTTTTCCAATGCTTCAAATGAGAAAGATGGAATTTGTGGACCGCACACTTTCATTTATAGCTATTAATAACAAATGGCATTTCAACGATATTAAAACAATAACAACATCTGAGCCTACTTACAACTGGCACTATGCATATATGGTAAAATGTAAAAATCGGTGTAAATCGAAAAAACATGCTGCAGTGGCAAACAATGAAAGCAATGTTGTTATTATATCAGCAACATTGCCATTGAAGTGGACAAAGCACATACTATACACCTACATGTAAGTAGAAGTGGGTAAGTATGTAGGTGTGGGGCATTAATTTTGAAACGTTTGCATACAAAGGGCGCCAAAATTAAAATGGAAATCCCTCATAAAAAACAATATTTATCAATTCACGTTATAAACGCTTAAGGGAGTTCGATGGAGTTCAACAAGCCAAATTTTTGAAAAAACCTAAGTCGTTCTCTACTTGTGCTTCCATTCGGCAGAAGTGGCTAGACCCTAACCCTGGGACCAAGCTAGAAGCTCAGGAGGCACATTATTCCATCGTCTTCAATATAGACCGTCACTAACGCTTACTAATCCATACAACTTCCGTAGAGTCTTTCCCTTAAAAGCTACAAAGACCGGTTCATCGCATGTTGTATATGCTTTTGGCTCGTCGAGAGAGTTGCCAAAATAATTTGCCTGCAATTAGCCGAATGCGCTGACCTTTTTGATTGTTGCAATTTGCCGCCATTTCCATCCGTTTTACATCTTTATTCAACTTAGGATAGGCATAGTGAATGGCGCTGTTTTTGGGCCAATGGTGTCAATAGCGTACAAATGCGATTATTTATTTCTTCCTTATTTAAGTCAATGCTAACAACCTTACTGACTAGAGTTACAAGATTACATAAACAAAAACTGAGCAGATAAAATTAAATAGAAAGTTTATTTGACAAATAATAAGACTCGTTAAGTGACTTAAACAGGGACCGTAGCATCGCCAAACCAAGATCAAGACTTCTGAAGCCGACTAAACTCTTCAATTTCTCTAGTAGGAGGATGAATTATAAGAGCGAAATACTCTGTTAGGTACATTGAAACTTATATGGCTGAGTAGATCTGAACAGTCAATGGTACCGGATATTATATCGTATATAAAGAACAAACTTTGAACAAGTCATCGCATCTCACGTGATAGAACATCGATAAGCATGCACCTGGCACTGTAGGATGGCAAGTTACCAGCAGAGTATAAAGGTTGAAGAGCGAAACGTACAAACTTGCGTTGAACTCTTTCAATTCTAAGAGAATGAGAGAGATTCCAGATGACGAATACATACTCCAACTCCGAACGGACTAACGCATTTTATAAAATTAACTTTTTTATAGTATGGGTGAACTATGCACGCTAAAAACTAATGAGCTAATACTGCGAGTAGACTTCTAATATATATATATATATATACATATATATACGATAAGACTTCTAAAATCTCAGAAAATAAAATGGATTGGACACGTATTTAGAATGCCCAAGGAGAGAATAACTCGAAAGGCAGTTAAATTGCGCCCTGTTGGAGGCCGAAGAAAAGGACGCCCCAGAAAGAGATGGATCGAAGGCGTTGAAGATGACCTTGCAAAACTGAACATGCGGCGGTGGAAGGGGTAGCCTTAGATAGAGATGGGTAGCAAAAGGTTGTGAATGAAGCAATGGTTCACCAAGGACTGTGATGGTAAGAAAAAGAAGAAGTATTTAAAATTACTAGCATTGCATCTCAAAAAAGCTAAATTGGCATACGCCTTCGGAATAATACAGGTAATATGGATAGTAAACGTAAAATACGAATAAAAAATAATACCAAGATCACGAATATCATTGACTGAGCCAAGAGTTACATTTGAAACATAATAAGTTGAGGTCCATGACCTTGGAAAAAGTCATGTGATAACATTTACTAGTATTAAGGTATTGTTTGTTTTGCAGAGCCCAGTCATTCAGAGCATTCAGGGCTTCCTGTAATAACAATGTATCCGACTGAGAGGAGATTCGGCGAAAAAGTTTAAAATCGTCTGCATAGAGTAAATTTTTAGAAAACTCGAAACAACGACCAACGTCATAAATGAAAATTGAATTGACACAAATGTACGGGACCTAATATTCACAGTTTCAACAAATGAGATTCTATTTGACGGGTATGATTTCAGCCATAAAAGGAAAGCCGAGTGGGAGCCTAGATTTTCAAGTTTCCAGAGGAGAATTTTGTGCAAGACCACGTCAATTGCTTTCGAAAAATCGGTGTATGTGTTACTTCATTTTTATTACCAGTTTTGAAGACTGGAGTGATGGACGCCAACTTCCAACGGTTAACGAAAACGCCAGTTGATAGTGAAATATTAAAGATATTGCTTAATGGTGAACAAAGTGAACAACAACAGTAAAAAATAAGATATTCCATCAATGCTTCCTTTTAAGAAGGGTGCTAAAGATAGAATACCATTAATAATATTAGTAATATATTCAGATAACGACAACAACCCAAAATCTAAGGTTTTGGGTGCATCAACATAAAGTTCATAGTTGGTGTTTTCTGAGTCCAGTCAGCAAAAAGGTTTACGAAGTCAGCCAAACTATGAAAAAGTGCCATTGCATTTCACTCTGGTTGGAATATTAGAACATTAGTTTTGTAGCTCAAGTTTTCTTCATCAGGCGAAGTAAAATCACATTGAATAAAACATTTGATGTTAAACAGTTCGAAAACAAAATTGTTCAAAAAAGAAATTGCTTAAGAAAGCAACGCTTTAACTAAATTTTGAATATGTCAATGCGTTTGGGTCCAAACGGAGGAGCATTGTTTTCATCATTAACAAAATTATCCTACGTAATTCAAAATCTCCTACAAAGGCAAAGGTAAGTAAATAGAAAGGTTTATTTGGTTGTATCTGGTTTTTACTCTCCGTTAAATTTTATACATCAATACAAGTGATGGGCAAATAGTACTTTAAAAATAATGTCTATATAATATACATCTACGTTTTTTCTCACATCGCTATATGGTATGCTGTGCTTCTTTTGAGCATTGCTCGTAAAATACATGTTACTGTGCACCCACTTTGTCCAACCTGGTTTTAATAAAAGATGGTTTCGAACATTAAGAACCACCCTAATACTTATATATAGTCACCTTTGCATACTGAAACATCTATATTCATTTAACAAGTACCCGATACTTATAAAGAGTGTTTCATTTTAGATGTTTACAAATTGTGGATTTTTTTTTCAAAATCAAAGCCCAGAAAAAATGATCCTAGAACATTTGAGCCTTGAAGGTTAATTTTTGACTTAATGTTTTTACTTTAAATTCTACAAAGGTTATCTCATTTTACGGTGAAATATTGTTAAAATAACTTATGTTTGTGTTTTTTATTAAATAAATAAATAAATAGAGGCTGTTTTATGTGGTTGGCATGCTGGCATTTTTTGGAACTGAAGATGGAATCAATTTTATCGCCATTGGCGAGCATTATATGCTTATATTAATTCGCAAATTTTTGGTTCCCTACATCAATACCAATCGTTCAAGTACTAAATGATTCCAGCAAGGTGATGCAACATGCCGTAAAGCGCCTGAAATCGTCACGTTATTGGTACAAAGTCTTACTGACCATTCACCAGGAAATTGTGGACATTAAATTAGACATGCAATTAGTAATTACGTCAATATTTTTTTTAATTGAAAAAAATGCTATGCCTCTAAGAAAATACCCGTTAGAATGACGCACGAATGGTCGACACGTCGCATGTCCGCACTTTCAAACTCTCTGCAAGCATATGAAAACGTATGTATGTGTGTATATGAATGCTTATTTTTATTACGACCGTTTATGTAAATGTTTGCGTGTTTTTGTCATCCAAGTTCATTGTGTTTATGCCCCCTTATATTGACAATAAATTATTGTTTTGAAAAATTCAATTGAATTACTTGCGATAAATTAATTTCCGGTACAAATGAGGATGCCAGCTATAATAAAATGCATACATTTAACTACTACTGCATCGAACAGCAAAAACATGTGATTGCCAGCATTGTGGTGTTCGCCGACAACATCCGGCCGCCACATGCTGCTTGACAGGTGCGCCAGTCAAGAGTTTTTTTTTAGCGCGCGGCTCGTCCTTTCGTCTCTTTGGTATTTTGTTTCTGTGCAGTAATGATTTTACGAAATGCTTTTGTATGTTTTAATTGAAATGAATAAAGCCGAAGCATAATATTGGATTTTAAGCCACTTTTACCCATCCCATTCAAGGTTGATTGCAATTCGCGAGAATAAATATGTTTGTATCATATATGTCTGTACATCCCTGTTTGAATGTTTATATGCATTTACACACATACATTCGTTCGCATACACAAACGAATAAACATGTGCAGGCGCATACATATATACTTACAACATTCATCTACGCCCATTGCATGCCGTTGAGGTTGCTGTTGCTATTGCAACTGTGTATATTTCTCGCAAAGCGGCTGGCCATTAATATTTTACACATATGTATGAGTATACCATAGCTGGTTGGTCATGTTTTAACTTGTTGGCAACCTCGAGCAATACTACAACATCCCGTTGGAATTTGCGCGTGCCATATAATGCGTAATTTGTGGTGAATGGCACAATTATATAGAACATGAACAATGCGACCCTTTGCATCCAGCCTGTATTACTTCCTCTTGCCAGGGCAGTCGCTATGAATGGAGATATTTTAAACTATCTACATAGGTATGTATGTATGTATATAAGTATATTAATCGCCAATGCCAATTACCATACCATAAATATCTTATTAAATTATTGCATCGCATCCCATTGAATACATTTGTGTATGTTTAAATACATGCAATACATGCATCCGTATGCAAGCAGATAGACCTCCCCTACCTCTTATAGCACGACTTCACTCTAACGCGTGTCATCCTCGTTTCAACATGATAACACAAACACTACAATTATACATCCCTTATACAGAGAAACTTTATCAAAATAAATGGACTTTGTTTGCGGCAAGGTAGGTGATATCCATTTACACAGTTGCTATATACTGCAGGGCACTCCTTTAGATGTGCTCGAGGAGGGTAGAGAAACTTCTTGACGCTGCTTTTTTAAACACCGTCCTGGAACACATCTCCAGAAATGGCTTCAAATCCATTATCGGCATTACGTTCACCAGTGCCAACTTTTACAGATTGTCTGAGAGGAAAATTAGCGACTATAAAACTCAAAGCAGCCCATCATTTGTTATACGCGATACTATTTTAATTTAAACGACACACAAGTCAACCTGATATGAAGCGCAGAGGATGGAAAATCATTACTTTCAGGAGAAATATATTCATAGGAGTATCCAAGCAAAATATTACTCGGCATGCGTGAGCGAAATGAGTACTAAATTATTGGATTGCATTCAATCAGTTGTGATACGAGCGCCAGAAAAGGGAAGAAGAGTAAAGAGTACTGATTAATAGTAACATTCAAAAATGTGTTTAATACTGCACACGCACATTGCTAAAACAGGAACCAGATCCAATATGCAACAATTGTGAAAGAGAGGTTACACTACAAAGGTTATGCTACAGAGCAGCGAAAGCAAATGCCGGCAGCGTGCGACGTAATACCAAAGATGATACAGAAGCTATGAATCCTCAGATGGTTACCGCATAGCTGCAGCGACTAATCACTTTAAGCCTAAAACACTAAAAACACAAAACTAGCGACACAAATTATTTTAAAATAATTGTTGAAAACATTTTTTGGCATACGAGGTGGGGTAATTACATATTCTCCGAGAACTGAGTTATAACTCGAAAACGTATTTACAAACATACATACATACGTCTGAAAAGAAGGAGCCTTCGGCCCGGACTGGTTAAGTACATCTGCATCTTGTACTATAGCAACGCTCAATCCTCGATCACTCTGCTAGTTTTTTTTTGTTTGCGAAAAAGGGAGTTCCAGGGAGTAGTGTAAGTTCCTCAAGACGAGATCTCATCTCAAGAGAACTCAACATGGTCAAAGAAGATCTAGCGACAGTGCCTAGCAGGTTAACTTCGGAGGATTACCAAGGGGGGTTGCACTTATGGAACGTGAAAATCATTGTGCAGAGTTAGGAGGAGATTGTGAAGGTCGGAGATAACAATTTGCTCGTAACTTATGGTAATTTGCTTGAGTCTTATTAATATTTTCCTAAATTGCCATACTCCGTAAAAAAGACGCATACTGTCAGCAAAATACTGTCACTGAGCTTAGTGAATTTATGATTATCAATTTTTTTGCAATTGAGGAAAAAATGGCTTCAACGCTAAAATTCTGATTTGTATCCTAAATAAATCTACCTTCCAAACTTTGAAAACGAATGCGAATGCTAACAAACGGGAGTCTTTTTATTCGATGATAAAATTTGAGTATAATATACGCCACCAAAACCGACAATGCGTTAATAGTAATCAAATGCTGATTGCATGAGATATGCGTTTTGTGTATTTGGAAATTAATGCAACTGTAAACATAAATAAAATTGGCAAATTCCAATTTCTCACTCACTGCTATTGGCGAAAAATTATATAACGAATATTTGGTGAGAATTAGAAAATCAAATTTTGTTTTATTTTCAAATTGTGATTGAACATTTCTGTCTGCAACACGTGTATAAATTCACGCCCCCTTACAAACATGTAACAAATTAAATGCATGCTGATATCAGACTTTAGCAATGTGAAAGATAAATTTTGTTTTCAGTCCGCAGTTTCCTTAGCCATCCAAAATTCATTCAACCAATTCGAAGTCACCATGGCGGTGTAATAATTTTATCCTTAAATTTACAAGGCACCACACATCGTGGCAAACATGTCGCTGTAACGGTAGGCTCAACATTTTCGGAAAAAATTTGGACCACTCTTTTAATTTGTGCATTTTTATTACCCATTTTCGTTTTCACTTCCGTTCAAATTGACGGGAGCTGCAGGCAATGTTTGGCTGTGAATTTGAAGTACCAGTTGCGCAATCAAGCATGAGCAACTTTTTGTGCATGCTACAAAACGGTGCAAATATCCGTATACTCTAAGACCATATCTACAGACATGGGCAGTGCACTAAATTTTCAGCCTCACTAATTACTAAGTAACGAAATTTCGTATTAAACGATGCAAGGTAGACTTAAATTCTTCTCCACTATCACTTTGTGAGTTTGAAATTGTTTCCAATGAGTGCAAAAATATTCAACTAAAAAGACAATAGTTGCAGGGAAAAATGTTCAACCAAAATGTGTCGTATTAAAATATTTGGATAGAGAAATATAAGCATTCAAAAAGGTTACCATGTTTTATATTGAGAAAATGCATTCCATCTTTTGATGAGAGAATTCAAAATCAAATACATACATAGGTATGTGGATGTCTAGAAGTTAAAAAGAAATTTCTATTACCATTACTGAATATTATTTCGGGGAAACATATTTTCATTCACTACTTAAGTTTAAAGGTGAAACATGTTTTTGCAGTACTACGGAAAATTAGTCGACCGCTATTAGTAAAAACTGTTCCTATCATTTGGTGTTGCTTGCCCGAGATTTTGAACTTGTGCACTTCCGAATGGTAGTCTCGCACCAACCCATTCGGCTACAGTTGAGCTCTAACACACTATGACATTCACCATTCCATAATATGAAACATTTTACAAAATAGTTGAAAGGTCAAATTGACAAGACGCTTTCAATTACCCTTTTTACTTTTTTTCGATGCCTCTCCGTATGTTCGCTCTGCGGCATGCACTGCGTATACGTAATCAAACGCTTGTTGTAGTTATCAAAATCAAAGGATCCAAGCGATCGATTTAGGCTTTTTTACTGCAACACAGAAATCTTTTTCTAATCTTATGGGAGTCAAAAATTAATATTTAAAAACATTTATGAATGCTCGCCCTCAAAAGGCAAAGGCATTGAAAAATATATTATATTACTTATGTACTTATGTAAATATATAATTAAGTAGTAATTTAATCGATGAAAAATTTTATATAAATATGCAATAATAAAATCATCAACGCACCAGCTGCACAAAGCCTATACTCCAACTCAAATTTAAGAATCATATAAATTATAATCTAATATAGAAATGTGTTTTTCAATAAAGTTTCCGTTGCCTTTCCCTTCAGTGCTATCCCAGAGGTATTCTTATATTTTTATACTCATACACACGCAGAATACATCTGTATATATGTAGGCATACAGATATTGTAAGCATTTGGACTCATATTGCAGAGAATTGGCATGACGCAAGTCTCAAATAAAAATATTTATTGTCACTTCTGTGCAACCATAAAAAGTAAGTGGAAGATATGTCTATACTTTCATATATATGCATAAGTATATATATATATATATCTGCAGACATAAATATATATACGTATACAAAATATGTAAGTCTTATGTCCTGGAAAAATTAAAAATGAAGTAGAACAGCTCAGTCTGCCGGCGAAAATTTCTCTGGGGCAATGGGCCACCTTTAATGGCCGCCAAGTAACTGCCAAGTTGATTGATTTGCATCCAAAATACAGTTTCCGCCCACTAAATTATGACCAATGATTATTTTTTGTATTTCTAGTCTTTAGGAATCAAATTTGGTAATTTACTAATTGATAGTTGTACATTTTGTTTCTCAGGCATTTATGTAAAATCATATTTAAATCATAGCAAACATTTTAAATTATAGTAAACATGGGGCTCAAATTTTCAATTATAGTTTTTCTTTACTTTGGTAGCTAAAATAACATCCGTGATGTGTCAAAAAATGTAAAGAAGAGGTAAGAGTGCATAAGAGTAAAAAAAGCATAAAGAATATTGAATCTAAACATAAAATATTATCAATTACTTCCGAATAAATTTAAATTATTTCTTCTTAAAAATGAGTTTGGGCGCAAAATTCCAGCTGAGTTAAATAATTTTTAGAAATGTCACAAACATTTAGAAAATTATGACAAAAAAAAAAAAGAAATTATTTCATATTTTTCCATTTACCAATTCATATTTCCAAACATGAAATTTGAAAGGATAAAAAACTATGTCCTATTGTTTTGTAAGAAGTTAAAGCAGATATTGTTATAGTCAACCTAAAATAGGATTTTTCTCCAAAAGTGAGTTTTAAGTTTATGAATGTGAGCTTAAAATTAAATATATGTATATATATATATATTAGGCCGGGTCGATTTGTTGGGAGGCAAAAAAATCGCCCATTGCTCTGTGAAAATCATATTCTAGGGATCAAAATAAGAAACTTTGCCGAAGGAACCATACCTCTAAAATGAATTCTGTTGTCGCCCAATTTGGGTCGAACTTTTAGTGTCTTTTATGGGGAGGCATAAAAATTGCCCATTGCTCTGTGAAAATCATATTCTAGGGATCAAAATAAGAAACTTTGCCGAAGGAACCATACCTCTAAAACGAATTCTAATGTCCCCCAATTTGGGTCGAACTTTTTAGTTTCTTTTCTCATGTAAAGGCCAAAAATGGTGATATTTTGAAATTATTGTATGGGGAACCCCCAGGGGAGTTCCAGGGGGTGTGCCACTGGCATGGGTGGATCGGCCGTCCAAAGTTAGTGGGGGTCGGTCATACATTTGGACTCGATTGGAGCACTCTAAATAGGTCAAAGTGGGATTTTTCGTTCGTCCCCAAATTGGGGGACATCAGAATTCGTTTTAGAGGTATGGTTCCTTCGTCAAAGTTTCTTATTTTGATCCCTAGAATATGATTTTCACAGAACAATGAGCGATTTTTAAATCGACCTGCCCTAATATATATATATATATTAAATTGATGTTTTTCTCTCAAAACTTTCGAAAACGTCTAAACTATTGGGCATAATCTTAAAAATTGAAATAATAGTAAAAAATATGATCCACAAAACCAGAATATTGTAAGATTTCAGAATTTTTGATTTTAAAGAAGCTCTACGATCCCTATGCACCGGGTAACTTTATAGCCGACACCGCTTCTATATATAAGGCAACATTCATTATTTAATAGAAATCTTTAATACTGGCGAACCCAATAATAACAATAGGCTTTTGATTTTACCTTTTCTTTTCTGCCGTTCAAGAAGCATCTCACACATCACCAAACGTCTCTCGATATCCCTCTCCCTCAACTGATGTGGCACCCAGTTACCCAGTTACCTGCTTTCTCCCATTGCGTGCACACGTTTACCGACGGTTGATCTGTCAACATCCAACTCTTTAAATATATCATCAAGGGTTCGACATGCGTCTTCATCCAATAATTGTTGTAGTTGAGTATCTTCGAATTTTTTCGGTGTCCCTTTGCGATCTTTATCACTCACGTCGAAATTGCCACTTTCGAAGCGTGGAAACCACTCTGCTTTTTCGCGACGAACGTATACATTTTTGACGTCAGATAAAAAAGGGTATCTAAGCTTCAAACCAAAGTCAACTACTGCGATCGAGATCTCACATATATGTATATCTTCAAATCGCCAGTATATTACTAAAGCGAACAGAAAAATAGTATCAGCAGCGGAAACTTATTCCCATACCCAATATTAATTTTTGTTCGAGTCATCATGAACCTCATCGATTACTCTCATCATTTTGGCACATACATATATATGTGCATATCAATATCTATCTCGATTTCCTTATGCTGATACATGTTATATGAACAAAATCATAACACTCTTGGGCGCAAGTGCGCTTGTGTATAATCAGTTGGCACAGGGTAAACTTATCAAAACAGTCATATTTCTTTCATTGCATCCAGTGGCCTATGTTGAGTCTAATTTTGGCTAAACCCTGGTTTTAGCATTTCTATTATAGACTAAAATATAATACCTGCTTTTAAGCTTAGCTTTAATTTCGAGTGTACAACTACGGGAATATTTAAAAAAACTTAAAATCTGCACTCCGCTAAAGCCTTTAGCCCTTTGCTGCATGAAAAAAATAAACATGTTCAAAGAAAAATATTGGAAAAGTTTCATTTTTTTTTTTTGTGGAACAACAGCTTTTTTAGGGGTTGAAAAACGTTTATCCCGCATTTAAACATAAATGACTATCTATTTTAAGTTTCTCTAGTGGTACAGTTGTAACATGACTAGACTCTCCGAAAAAACCGGCGAGCATTTGTTTTGTAGTGCTTCTTTTGCGAACAATTGTTGGGTTATGCTCGAATTGGAACACCCATACTGTCGATTAAAACAGTTGAAAAGCAGGAAAATTATTATCCGTCAAGAAAGATGATTATATCTACTCTGTCAAAATATTGTGTTTGTCAAAAAGTACTTACGTTCTACTTTGTTATCGCTTTTTGAAAATGAATATCTCGCTCTTCAATCCTATTTTTCCACCCACTTAAACAAAAATGAGGTTATTTCGAAATGTCATAAAATCATAGACAATTTTGTTGCGTTTTATTATGATAAATATATTTATATTTGATGGATTAAAATAGTTTGAATTATTTTAAAATACTTAGTTTGATAATAAAATTGAAACAAAATTGCCATACGCATTATGGGATCATATGCGGTAAGGGGTTAATATACAATATATATATATAATTGGCGCGAACACCCTTTTTGGGTGTTTGGCCGAGCTCCTGCTCCTATTTGTGGTGTGCGACTTGATGTTGTTCCACAAATGGAGGGACCTACAGTTTCAAGCCGACTCCGAACGACAGATATTTTTATGAGGAGATTTTTCATAGCAGAAATACCCTCGGAGGTTCGCCATTGTCTGCCGAGGGGCGACCGGAATTAGAAGAAACTTTTTCTTAATTTTTGATCTTTCACCGAGAATCGAACCGACGTTCTCTCTCTGAATTCCGAATGGTAGTCACGCACCAACCCATTAGGCCACGGCGGCCGCTACGTAAGTATGGTAAGGGGTTAATACAATCGAATAATTTGAAGGACGACGCCAAAAGAGGATCGATTAATAATTTGGACACTAGTAGTGTTGAAGAAGCATTACTGGGAAACTAAGATACATATTTTTGCTTTAGGAAATCATTCCCGAACTTTAAAGTGAAATATTTAGTATTTATTGTAATATTTGAGTTCAATGGCACATCACTCAATTGCTCCGTTACTCCACTTGAGCTGATCAAATTCTTTGCCTTTCATTGTTTTTGCTTATCAAACCTTTTATAGTCTAATATATGCATTTTGGTCAAGAGTTTATTTATTAATTTGTACATAAATTTAGAGTACGGATTTTATTATAAAATAAAGTACAATACTTTAAATACTCACATCGATTAATTAAATATAAATCATAAATCAAGTTTGATTTTTAGTTTTCTTTTTTTCCATCAGTCATAATTTATTGGACAGGGACTGTAATTGTGACTGATTTTATTGAAAAACGAATGGTCGATTTTTAACGGCAATTCCATAAAAAATTAAGTGTTTGTGGCAACGCCAGTCAACCAATGTGGCCAGGAGTCAAGTAATCAAATTGAAAAAATGTGGTCGTTTAACTGCCTTCGTATTTATATGCCTGCATGAGTGCTGTTAATTTTTATCCTCAGGCGAAAGGCATTTTAGGACTTTATTGCGAATTGTATGGAGTTTTTTAAGGCACTTAAATAAATATATTATTGCACTGCTGTAATTTCATTCTCATTCGTTATCTGTCTTACATAGGTATAATATATGTATTAATGAGTGTCTAGTTAAATTAAAGGCAATATTCAAATTCTCGAGATATTACAGTAGAGTACAGACAAGTATGCAAACTTGAATTCCCAGAAGGATTTTTTCCTTACAAACTTGCTTCACGAAATTCAATGTTATTTCAAATAGACGATGAGGGGAGTGCTACTTGAGCTTCTAGGCAGTGTTGGGACTACAAACAAAATTTTTGTGGGGACTAGTGGCAAATATTGTGCAAGATTTAAAAATTAAGTAGCACATTTAAATTAAGTGAAATGAAATTTTTTTATATATTATCAAGACTTTTATTAATCTTCAATGACATAAATATTAGACATATTAATTAATGGAGGGACCTACAATCATGTCCATACATTGTTACTAATGAGTCAGTTGAAAACTAAATGCTCGGAATGTAACGAATTCTGATTTTTTTATCCTGCAAATATTTTCACACACTATTTCTTGAGAAAAAATCAGAACGAATAAAAAGCTCATAAATATAGTCTAACAACTTCTTTATTTTAGTTTCTTCTTCGTCTTCGAATTTATGCAAAAGCATACGCATGCTTTTTTAGTACATCAAAAGTTTCTGATAGCGGTTGCCTAAATAATACCTAAAAAGTTTCTACAAATGCATAAAAAACAAAAATAGTTGTTGCACAAAAAAAACATATATTTGCTTATACATAAATGCTTAAACAACAAAAATTACTTCAAAAACTTTTAGTCAGTTTGTGATATGATGTAAATATCAAACGAATGCGGATAGTTTCCATTGCTCAAAAAATATTACTTTAAAGATATATACTTAAGAATTTCCAATTCATGATCTGTAGTGGAATTTACTACTATATTTTAAGGACATTCGCATTGTTATCTCTCCTTAACCACCATTTTAACGATTTTGCTATTCGGTAACCCGTTTCATAAAAAAAATAGGCTGTTTTGGTTAACAAGTCGATTATCGCAAACTAGACGGCAACAATTTGTGTTGGGTTAACTGAAATGAGAAAATAAAAAATAGGGGTTTAATTAAAACAGTGAAATGATATTATATTATCAAAAAGTTATAAAGTATTTGGCTTATGATTTATCACGGGGAGTAGAGGTAGTCAGCCCTCAAATAGTGGATTGACGTTCACTCAGTTTGGCTGCAGGGGAGCTGCAAAAACTATTCCGGCTAACTCCAGATTTGGTTGAAGGCTTAATTTCTCAGCTTGATAGTCAAGTTCGAGGCTCCAGAATAGCGATTTAGGCTGAATCAGGTAAATATTGTAATCTCCAAGCTTATTCAACTCTAAATTCTGCTTTTATAGCTGCATTGCAAATATCCATGATCCAATATCCAATCGTAAAAAGAGATGCAATCAACATTTGCTCAAAGGTCAAGTTTCCTACAACCCAAGAGGAGCGGCAAGCTGCATAATAAATTGTTGATGGAGTTGCTCGGCTTTTTTAGGAGCTGCCGATGTTATCATAGAGCAATATGTAAGTACAAAAAGTATTATTCCTCTTAATTGGCGCGATAACCGCTTTGCCGATTTTGGTTGGACACACCAAAGGAAGCCAAGTCCTTCTCCACTTGATCTTTCCAACGCAGAGGCTCAAGCAGTTCACAACTTCCGGGATTAGTCCAAGTATCCTC
>JAYXIM010013560.1:0-14390 GCA_037575425.1 Anastrepha fraterculus | reverse complement strand
CAACAGATTTAAGTTATAACAAGCAGGATGAACAGAACTTAGCCCAGTAATTTTAAGACACAACAATAAACAACAATTCCATTTTGTCCATCCCCTTTAGAGCAACAAAGATGTTGATTGGCGAATGATGAGTTGGATGAATTGCAAAACCAGCGGAACTACGGAACAGTAAATAAATTACTGGCGAGTAAAGTACATAAGCTATTTTGAAAAAAAAGGTCCTATGTATTAAGAAGAAGAAGAATATGTAGACATTTGTACAATCTGCTGTTGTTTCGTTGATATGTCGAGCTTTTTAATACTTTCTGATAGGAAAAAATCTATTCAAGGCATAGTAGTATACTGAACACACTAGAACCGTTTTCTAATAAAGATTCTTGAAATAAATCAGAAATTTTAATTGATTTACTTGACTTTAAAGAGTGGGCGGAAAACTTCTTATTGCTATAAAGATACATATATATATATATATATTTGTCCAATCTACCATATTCAGGAAAATATAAATACAATTTTCGTCGATTTTCGTAAACTCTATGCAGATGGTATAATATCATTAAACTCGCATAGCTATGAACGTAGATTCGAACTTCGTAGAGTGCCATCATTGAATTCAATATCAGATCGTTGATCGTTTGGTACAAATTGCGAAGTCGTAAATGAAAGCTATTAAATTGAAAAAAAAAATGTACATAAAACTGACTGAAATAGAATGGGCCGCTGACAAACTAAAATCTCTTACATCGTTTGGCCTATTTTGATAGGATTGTCCCTCAACACCCAAATATGGTACCTGATTTGATTACAACTTTCTTTAGGGAATACTTTTATTTACGCACTTATTGTAATTACAATAAATAATGGGTATTTGATGTTTGACATTCAAACGTTACAAGTTCGAAACCTACCTTAAATCATGAATCATAAATCCAGATATCTAATAGCGATCGCTCTTGGCCATTAAACGGCAAAACTCAGAATGCGTTACTGTCATAGCGTAGTTAACCATTCAATTTATATAGAGGCGGATTCCAAATACCCGCAAATGATTCCTATCCAGGAATTTCATTTTTCTCGAGGAATTATCCTCCAGCTATAAACATCTCGTATGAAGAGTTTCCCCTGGAAAATTATATATATATATGGGGCATTCTTTCTGAACGTGAGACCCCCTGCCCCCAGAATAGATTTTGACGAAAAGAGGTCTATGAGGGCTTAAAATGTAGGTAATTATGTTTACTTTCGAAAGCAAAGTGGCACTTCTTGAAATTCAAAATGGCGGATCCAATATGGCGGATTCAATATGGCGCAATTTTGCAGTTCGTGCATCAGATTTATGCTATTTCGTGTTTTCTTTATTTATTTTTAAGTAAAATTGTTGCATTGGATTTAATTTTACATATTTCCAAGTTAATTATTTATTTTTATTGGTCACTGATTATTCATCACATTTTTTATCATTCAATTATGATTCAGTTCATAGCATAAATCTGATGCACGAACTGCAAAATTGCGCCATATTGAATCCGCCATATTGGATCCGCCATTTTGAATTTCAAGAAGTGCCACTTTGCTTTCGAAAGTAAACATAATTACCTACATTTTAAGCCCTCATAGACCTCTTTTCGTCAAAATCTATTCTGGGTGCAGGGGGTCTCACGTTCAGAAAGAATGCCCCATATATATTGTACAATATAATTTGCGCGTACACCCTTTATGGGTGTTTGACCGAGCTCTTCCTCCTGTTTGGGGCGTGCGTTTTGATGTTGTTCCACAAAACGGAGGGACCTACAGTTTCAAGCCGACTCCCACCGGCAAATGGTTTTTATGAGGAACCTTACACTTGGAGATTTGCCATTGCCTGCCGAGGAGCGACCGCTATTAGAAAAAAACGTTTTCTTCATTTTGATGCTTCACGTAGATTCGAACCTACGTTCTCTCTGAATTCCGAATTTCAAATGGAAGTCACGCACCAACCCATTCGGCTACGGTGACCGCCTGTAAAATTGGAAAAAGTCATTTCAAGCTTCGAACCCAGCCCTAAACATTTTATATAAATTTATTAATTTGAGTAAGTGCAAATGTTTTGCTTGTATAAAGAATTTTTCCACTCAGTGATTGTATTTATAGGTTGAACTTGTAGATAATTGATGATGATACCTTCGAGCCTTTCACTTTTAAAAGAAAATTACTTACATTATAAAGAGTTTTCCAATAACAGGTGTTACAGGTGAATGGACTGCGCTATCGAGAAATGATTAACGATTTCTTATGGCCGGAATTGGATGGTATTGATCTGGACAACGGTTATTTTCAACAAGCGGCGCTACGTGCCACACAAGAAACGAAACCATTGATCTCTTACGGGAAAAGTTTCCGGAGGCGTTATCTCTCGAAGAGGTGACCACAATTGGCCACCGAGATCTTGTGATTTAACACCTTATTGACCCTTCTCTTTGGGGCCACGTGAAAGTGAAGGTCTACGCCAACAGCCCAGGGACCTACGCCAACAGCTTCAAGACCTCAAAGATGGAATTCGCGAGGCTATCGAGGACATAGGACAGCCACTTTGCAATTCGGTTATAGAAAATTTCATGAAAAGGATATTGTCCTATACGCGTTGTCGTGGTGGTCATTTGCCTGATGTTATTTTTCACTATTAACGGCATACCTTCCTCTTTATAATGAAATAAACATCCGATCATTTATATTAAAAAATAGCATTTTTCTTTGAATATCAAAATAACACATCTTATTGGAAAACCCTTTATTACAAACGTTTGACGAAAATCCTCTAAAATAGTTCCAGCCTTTTCTCTATAGTCGTTCTATTTATTTTTACACTAAATGTCTGAACCTTTTCCGAAGTTCGTTTATGTGGAATGGTTAATCCATAATTTTATATTTCTTTTAATAATCTACAGTATAAATTACTTTACAGACTAGACATAAATGTTAAGAAAAGCACGCCAAATTTGGCAACTGTAATCATTATGAATACAAGATTAAGTAACTAAGTTTAATTTTTTTTTACAAAATTAGATCTAGATAAAGCAAAATCAAACAGACTGGTATAAGGTAATGAATTATAGTCTCGAAGAGCGTGAGCAAAAGGTGAATTACTCGTAAATTTAATATTAAAGTTTTCCCCCATTGAAAGGGTAAAAATTGCGAGCACTTCTTTCCCTATTAAAACTTATCCGCTCAAGTAGATCTGGACAGTCGACGATGCCATTAGCAACACTGAAAATAAACGAAAGTGAAAGGATTGTCCTTCTCTTTCTGGAGATTCTAAATTAATTAGATTAAGCCGAAAATTATATATAGGATACCTACTTAAGAAATATTTTTTG
Organism: Anastrepha fraterculus; assembly: GCA_037575425.1. Classification (NCBI taxonomy): domain Eukaryota; kingdom Metazoa; phylum Arthropoda; class Insecta; order Diptera; family Tephritidae; genus Anastrepha; species Anastrepha fraterculus. Next base: position 11,037 of record JAYXIM010013560.1, on the reverse strand, counting down.
AACGCGCTCAATTCTATTTAGCGAAAGTTCATCGTAAGATAACAGGAAAATTTCGTACCAAATAAAACTCCAAGATCCTTAAACTCTGTTACACGTTGTAGTGCATTATTAGAAATGGTTTAGGATTTGTTAAACATTTACTGACGCATCGTAAATGATAAATTAAAAGATTTTTTTAATATTCAAAGATAGACGAGACCTCATGCACCAGCGATGAAGATTTTTCAAATCAAGTTGAAGCTTCTGAGCATCCACTGAATCCTTAATGAGAAATCCTTATGAGAAATCATCCGCGAAGAGCAAGAAATTGAAAAAGGCTTTTACGTCTACATTTGCTTATGTCATTGATAAAAATTACAAAAAGAAGTGGCCCTAAGATGCTTCCTTGGGAAACACCTGAAGTAACAACAAAGTGATTTGATAAAACTTACGACTTAAGCCATTGCAGAAAGGTGGAGTGAAAGCCCATGCAAGCTAACTTGTTTACTAGTATCTCGTACCAGTTACAAAATCATGTTGGTTTGGGCTAATTAAAGACTGAACCGCAAAATAGATTTCATCCTTTACAATGCATTCAAACTGTTTAGAGATGCTTTTAGCTATATGATCATACCTTTTGACTCAAACAATTATTTCCATGCACAATAATTTTTCCTTCTATGGTGCGGTAGTGAAAAATATTATTTATTAAATTCATGCGGCAACATTGCTAAGTGCTAACAAACACAGGCAACACCAAAGCATTCCAAAGAAATCCGTTATTGTCCTACTTCCGAAACGTATGAATTCCCTAAACACTTTGTACAATTTATATACAGCATAGCCTTCGAATTACTACTGGGGGCCACAATGCCGGTTGGTTAGTTATTTGTCTAGCTGTCAGATGGCACCAGTGGCGCATCAGCTTAATCCTGTATGCATAGCATCAAAGTTGTGTCTCTACCATCAATTTTGCGGTTTTTACTCAATTTCCCGTTGTATTTACTTAACTCTGTGTTTTCGTTGTTTGTTTTTGTTTTGGCATCTGTGGAATATTTTATTTGACTTTTTGTATTTTGCTGTCGCAGCGCAATTGAGTGATTTCTTCAGTCCATGTCCTCTGTTTTCCCACCTTCGTCTTAGCAAAAGAGGCGAGCCGGCGCTAAGTTTGTAGGATAAGCATTTGTTTTTGTGGCTAAGTGCAACAAAGTACCGGTAGTCAACCGTCTTGCAACACAGCACTGATTATAGATATTGGTGAATTTATGCTGAGCAACGTAGAAAAGTTGCAGTATTTGCTTTGAGATGTATAAAACATATCATATATAGAAATATGTAATACAAACCTACTCATACATACGTACATATATGTAAGTAATTAGGAAAAATAAGTATTTAAAAACATAAATATTGGTGCGCAACTAAGTTCCCGCTGTTTGTCAATAGATGTGCAGGCAGGGTGTGCTAGTCGATTCTAACATATCCTAAACGTCATAAACCAAGCTAAACAAACTGTTTCGACACATTAGAGATTTTGTTTTGGTATCATATACTTTTGGTTTTGTGAAAATGTATGATTTTGTGCCGAATGTTCGCCATTTGCGGGAAGTCTTGATTTTCCTCTTTCATTCGAAAAAAAAACGGCGGCTGAAGGGCATCGAGAGCTACAAAAAGTTTATGGAGATGCTGCTTTAAGTGAAACAACGTGCCGAGATTGGTTCCGTCGCTTCAAAGACGATGATTTTAATGTTAACGACCGTCCGCGTGAGGGAAGGCCAAAAACCTTCGAAGACGCTGAATTGGAGGCATTGCTCAGTGAGGATCCGTGTCAAATGCAAGGAGAACTTGCTTTAGTATTAGGAGTTACCCACCAATCCATTTTCAAGCGATTGCTTGCCTTGGGAATGATTCAGAAACAGTGGACTTGGGTTCCTTATGAGTTAAAACCAAGGGATGTTGAATGTAGTTTTTTCGCCTGTGAACAACTACTCCAACGGCAAAAAAGGAAGGGTTTTCTTCATCGCGTCGTGACGGGTGATGAAAAATAGATTCATTAATCCAAAAAAAAAGAAAGTCATAGCGACTGCCCGATCATGCTTCTACGTCGTCGCCTCGGCCGAATATTTACGTATTTGGTGGGACCAAGTTTATGTTATTTATTATGAATCGGTATCAGTATCGACTTCAATTGATGTGAATGAGCCGAGCACTGCGCGAGAAGCGCCCACAATACGCGGAGAGGCATGAAAAAGTGATTCTACAGCATGACAACGCTCAGACTCACGTTGTCAAACCGGTTAAAACCTACCTGGAAATACTGAAATGGGAAATCCTACACCACCCGCCATATTCTCCAGATACTGCGCCGTCCGATTATCACCTGTTCCGATCGATGGTACATGCTCTAGCTGACTATCAGTTCCATTCATATGAAGACATCAAAAAATGGCTTGATCCGTGGACAACCTCAAAAGATTAACAGTTTTACCGCGACGGTACGAGTATACGAGATCTACCAAAAAGATGGGGAGAAGTAGTAGCCAGCGATGGGCAATACTGTCAATGATTCACTTGTAACCATTTCTTCAGAATAAAGTTGTATTTTCATAAAAAACCAGCGAGAACCTAGTTGCGCACTTAATAATATTCGAGCATTTCACTAAACAAGTTAATTTACAAAATTATTAATTCTTTCCTTTCACAGTCATTTATCATATTTTCAGTATAAATGGTTTGGCAGTGGTCAGGCGCTATTGTTGGCATAACAACTTTAACATTCCGCATAAATGTTGAGGTACTGCTGCTACTGCACAAAACAACAGTCCTTGGCCAGATATAAATCCAGGTCTTTCCGGTAATGGGAAACTCACTGTCGTGGGTACGATCGGGTGCTCTTCTGACTCAGTGAATTTGTGTAGCACAGTAACTAATCCACAGATGGCTCACTAATGAACGGGTGCACCCCAAAATAGCACGAAGTGTTGTCGTTTGTGAGCTCGAGGCATAATCGGTAAATGATATTTCAAAAATCAAAATCCTTAATATATTTCCATACACACACATTTTTTGGGGATAATTTCCACCGTGGCACTTTTGCGGAATAATGAATTGTCCAACAATTTATTTCTTTGTGGTAGCTTTTGTTTTTATTTCAACAAATACTCATTACAAATAGTTCGCTCGCAACTTCCCCTGTCCAATCAAAAGCGGCAACGAAAGCTCCAAATATTTCACTACTGTTGAAGCAAGAAAGAAAGAGAGCCTCTCTTTTGACTTTTCAGTATTTCTCCCGCTATCGTCAATGCCATTTGCTTATAGTGCAACAGCTGTTGCTATTATTCCTACACTATTGAGTGCATAAATGGGTTAAACTAAATGCACATAAACCCGCTGACGCAATTCGCACATTTTCCACAACGGTAAAGATCTCGTATCTTCAAGAATGCACAAAGTGCCACATTTGTGTTGCAAACTTTGTGTTTCATATACCAGCAAATGGGTTTAGTAGCCACGAATTTGCCCACACATTTCATACTCGTAAAATATCCATGCAAAGTTAGAATATCACATTTGTATATGTTAAAAGAAGATTTTTTAAAAGCTGTTATAAATTTTGGGGACGGAGTAAAGAGGTTTGAGCTTTACATTAAAAGAAATAGGCAAATTAACAGAACTTCAAACAGTTCACGGACGCACTAGATTTATTGCGCCCTGTACACGCAATTTACGCAATTTTGTTTACATAACTGTTATTATTTTATTTGTTCTTTATTAAAGAACTTGATATTTCTGAATCTTATTTGTTTAAACAAATTTATTTAACAAGAAGAACTGTTTTAAATTATACAAGAGCATTTCTCCCCTTCCTATTTTTAAACGCATTACATTTAATAGCGTACCAACATGAACTTAAAACTAAGTCAATCAGAAAACAACAATGTCCGGTTCTCTTTTAAAAGAAATTTTAGTCCGTTCGTCTGTTAGTTCATCCCGGATCCAGCCATGCCGGTGTTATTAAATATCGTAATTTTTTTGCATTTTTCTGATAAATGCTTAGGAAAGATTTTTGAATAAATTCTTACTGAAATAGAGTTAACCTGAAACCAAAATAAAAATTGTCTCTTTTTTGACCCCCTTATAGCGCTAATTTATTAAAGAAAGACTTCTTCTTTTAAAGAATGTACTGCTAGTCTTCAAAATGGTAACTTCGTGGCTTACTTTTGAATCAATGTACATACTATATTTAAATCAATGTTTTTCCGTTGTGATGTATTGAAAACTTACCTCGTTGCATTTCGATGCATCGAATGAAATGCACATCATGTAATTAAATTAACTAAGTCTTACCTTTATTTGCCAATATAAGATATGTGCGCTTAGCCAGTAAAGAAATTTCTAAGAATTTGACAGCACTCACTCTGCTATTCAAATCTGAAAAATAATTAGAGTTGCCATCTTCTAATTCATTTTTCATTTATTCCAACAAGCCATTTATTCACAAGCCTGAAATTTTCTTCAGTATTATAGAGCTTGTATCTCTCCGTAAAATTATTTCAAGCAACTTTTTCACTTTTTCTGCAATTCTTTGCACAACTTTCTATAAAATAACTACGTAATTCCCTCTTTGAAGAATTTTGAAGCATAGAAAATATTATCAGTGTTGTACATATAAAAGTCGATGCTTCCATTATAGCGTGGTGGGCTTACTGAGAGATTAATTGGAATGCTGGAATTTATAAGTACAATTTCCTCACTGTTCATTACTTTATTATTTACTTACTTGTATCTTTATATAAATACTAAGATATTTAAAATCCTTCTTTAGTGTATCGTTCAATGAAGGATATAACTTCCTTTAAATCAAAAATGTTAACCCGGATATATGGGAGACATGGCATCTGACATACAGACCAAAATGTGACAACCAATATACATCTCTCTACAACCAATTAATCTAAGGAACTGAAACTTGGCGCGAAAGCACAAATTGTATATACTGTACAATAAGTGGTAGGTATTGGAAAAGGTGTTGGAACCGCTAATGCAGAAGTGCTGAAATTTTATACGGTTACATAAATTATGAGTGGCGAATTTCAAGCGAAAAGCAGAGGTCGGGTCACCTCCCATACAAACTTAAATATAATACAGAGTGTACAAAATAAATGCATCAACGCTCAAAATTTTAAAATAAAAAAATTAACATATTTTATCACAAGAAAAATTAAAAAAATGCATTTTGAGCTCAGGAATCGCAAACAAACGCTCTTCTTTACAGAGTCTTGTTATTTGTCGAGATAATTATTTGTAAGCCAGTGTTACGTTTTTGAAAAATGCTTCACTTATTTTGGAAAAACTTGACCAAATGACAGTCTTTGCAGTTAATATTTTATGATGGAACCATTTGGCGGGGACTATGAATAATAATGATTATATAGTTATACTGTATAGTTTAGTTGGAATTGGATAAAACATACTTGTACTACTCACTATGAGAATTATAATTGGTCGACCACGAGCGATACTAAATTGTCGAACTCTCTCATACCTGACAATTTTTTTGAAAATAAGTATAAACAAACAAATTAACCGTTTGTGAAACAGGTGTGACAAGGTGTGTTCAAAAGTATCGCGAATTTTGTGTTTTTTCAAAAATTATTTATTTATTTATTAATATCTATTTAGTTCCCTTCAAAGTAATCCCCATATTATGCTGTTGTTGTTGTTGTTGAGGTGGTTGAACATTTCTTAGCTGAAATGCTCCTAATTAGTGACCAGCACCGTTTTAATACCACTATCTCGTGAAATGATGATGAATTTTTTTTTTTTTTTTTTTTTTTTTTTTTGTTTCCAAGTCAAATCCATTTAGTGAGGTCCAAGAATAGGAGCAAATCCTTTATCTCGATGACTGAGATCTCCTTAATTTGCTGTAGGAAAGGCTTACCGAAGGATCGGAGTCGTGCCCTGGCTAGTCCCGGACATTCACATAAATAGTGGAACAGACTTTCCTTCGCCCCTTCCGCTTGACAGCTTCTACAGATAGGATTGAAGGGTAGATTGAGTCTAGCTGCATGATCCCCTACTTTCCAATGTCCTGTAAGGGTTGCAGTGATACGTGAAATGTTTGGCCGAGAACATCCTAACAGGTCATTCGTCCTTTGGATTTTATATGACGGCCATGTGTTTTTTGTTGTGATACATGTAGGTATTTGCTTCCATCTTCTTTCGGCTAAAGCATGATAGTGTGAAGCAATAGATGCTTTTAGTGTGTTCAGTGGGGTGGAAACTGCCACCGCCTCTGCTATGTCTAGTGTTGAGCCCTTTCTTGCTAGCTCATCCGCTATCTCATTGCCTCGTATGTTCCTATGACCGGGAACCCATATCAGGGTAATTTCAAGCCAATGGCTGAGCAGTTTCAGCTTCTCTCTACACTGTAGGACCAGTTTGGATGAAATGTAGTTGGAGTCTAAGGCCTTGATAGCTGCTTGACTGTCTGAGAAGATAGCTACTCTTGCACCAACTACCTTGTAGAGTTCTAGGGATTTGCATGCTTCTCTGATCGCTAAAAGTTCTGCCTGGAACACGCTGGCATAATCAGGAAGACGAATTGATTGAGATAGGTTGAGTGGCTCCGAATGGAAGCCAGCTCCCACACCACAGTTCATCTTAGAACCATCGGTATAGATTTCGATATCGTGTCTTCCAATCACCTCTCCTTTGCTCCACTCGGCTCTCGGTGGGAAGCGTACCGTAAAGCCTTTCTTGAAGTTTAGGTCGGGGACTGTGTAGTCTGATCCGTTTTTGAGCAGCGGGGGTCCCTGTAGGAGGATCTTGCTGTGACCGTACGGCCTTGTTGTCCAGCTTCCTATGTCTCTGAGTCTCACCGCGCTGCAAGTAGCTATTGTTTTAATGTGTAAATCTAATGGCAATAGATGTGTTAGTACATTGAGCGCTTCAGTAGGACTGGTGCTAAGCGCTCCTGTAGTTAGGATACACGCTGTTCTTTGTATCTTGTTCAGCTTAGTTTTGTTGTATTTCCTTTCTGTTGCCGGCCACCAAACTAGTGCCGCATATGTTAGTATTGGCCTTACAATGGCTGTGTAGGACCAGTTGGATAATTTTGGTTGGAGACCCCATTTTTTTCCCAACATTCTCTTACATGTGTAAAGTGCTATGTTCGCTTTCTTTACCCTGTACTCTACGTTGGACTTCCAGCTGAGTTTGGGGTCCAGGATAACACCTAGGTATTTGGCCTGTTTGGTTAGCGTGAGGCTGACGCCGTTTAGTTTTGGGAGATTAAAGTTTGGCACCTTGGTTTTCTTGGTGAATAGCATCAGTTCAGTTTTTCTCGGGTTTACGCTTAAACCACAGTCCGTGGCCCAATTGCTGAGTAATACCAGAGCTCCTTCCATAATCTCACTGATTGTGGTTGGAAACATTCCTGAAACCATAAGCACTATGTCGTCCGCGTACGCCACCACTTTAATTCCCTTTTGGTTAAATTTGGTGAGGATGTTGTTGGCGACTAGTAACCACAGTAGAGGGGATAAGACTCCTCCCTGAGGGGTTCCCCTGTTGACAGAGCGTTTTATCGTGCTGCTGCCTACCTCACCGATGATTATTCTAGTTTTGAGCATGTTCTCTATCCATTCGTTGAGACCTGTGTCTATGCCTAACATGTTAAGAGCCTCAATTATGGATCTTGTGGTGACATTGTTGAAGGCCCCCTCTATGTCGAGAAAAGCGACTAGTGAGTATTGCTTGTATTCTATGCTCCTCTCAATCGCACTTACAACCTCGTGAAGAGCTGTCTCTGTGGATTTTCCTTTGAGATAGGCATGTTGAGATGGTGAAATCGTTGAGTCTGTAATCTTTTCCCTGAGATATACATCCAACAGTCGCTCGAGAGTTTTGAGGATGAAGGAGGATAGGCTGATGGGTCTGAAATCTTTCGCTGTATCATGACCGCGTCTACCAGCTTTAGGGATAAATATCACTTTTACCCTCCTCCAGCTCTTTGGTATGTGCCCTAGCATAAGGCTTTTCCTGAAAAAGACCTCCAGCCAAGGAATCGTCGTTTCTCGAGTGTTCCATAGCATGGCTGGGAATATCCCATCTGGACCGGCTGCCTTATATGGTTCAAAGTTTTTTATCGCCCATAGTATTCTATCTTGGGATACGATGTGGTTGATTAAATTGGGTGATAGTTTGGATGTTTGAACACTGTCAGTATTGTTCTCAATATATTCTGTGTTGCCTGGGAAGTGTGTATTTACCAGATGTTCTAGTGTGTCAGCTGATGATTTTGTCCATTCTCCGTTGTCTTTCTTCAAGAAGGAAGGGCAGGAGTGTTCCTTGGATAGAAGCTTGCCTAGTCTGGCCGTATCTTTGGTCGATTCTATGGAACTACAAAAATCTCTCCAAGCCTCTGTCCGAGCCTCTTTGATTGCTTTCTTGTATTCCCTAAGGCAGTCTTTGTAGGGTTTGAAGTATTTGTGCTTGTAGCAGATATTGAAGATTTCTCTTGTCATTTTCCTGAGTTTACTTAGATCTTCATTCCACCAGGTAGGATAGGTTGTTTTGCCATATGTGGCGGGACATGAGGCTTCAAGTCCTTTCGTCAGGGAAGTTTCGAAAGATCTTACTTTCTCATCTAGGTCTTCCCTTGACGTTATGGTTCTATTTAAGTTTTGAAGTTTAGACTGGGTCACTCTACGGAATGTATGCCAGTTTGTTCTTCTGGGATTTCTGTATGGGAGGGGTTTCTCAAGCTTAAGATTAATATCGAAGAGGATCCAGTTGTGGTCTGAAAAGGATCTCTTGTCGGATACCCTCCAATTTGTGACTATTGGGGAATTATTATTTGTGCATAGGGTAATGTCTAAGACCTCTTCCCAGCCTGGAAAATTTGCCGAGCTCGGAAAAGTGAAGGTTGGGGTGGTCCCTACATTACATATGTCTAGGTTGGTGTTTAATAGGAATTCGAAAAGTGACTCACCTCTTTCATTCGTCTCTGAACTGCCCCAAAGCTCGTTTCTTGCGTTTGCGTCGCAGCCCATCAGTAGTTTGTCCGTGCTGTTCAGTGTTGACAGGAAACGAGCCACTTCGTCTGGCGGCGCCGGTTTCTCATGTGGCATATACACCGATGCCAGGTATATCGCCGATTTCTGTAGCTCCACTTTCACCACCGTAAAATCGGGAGTGCTAAAATTAGAACACAGAAAAGCTTTTAAGTGTTTTTTAGTGATTATGCATGACCGTGGCTTACCGTCTGCTTTGTTGTAGAATATGTTGATGCTCTTGTTGTCTTGGAATCCCTTAATCTCGTTGTCTCTGACCCAGGGCTCCTGTATGAAACCGATGTCGATGTCCCCTTCCCTGAGGAAGACATCCAAGTTCTCTGTAGCACATTTCGAGTGCTGCAGATTCACCTGTATGGCTCTAGGCATCGGATTTGTTGTTGTCTTCAGCTAGGTCGAGCTTTTCTAGTCTTTCTAGCTGTATATTGTTGTCTGCCTCATCTGGGTCTTCCTCATTTTCATTGCTGTCTGCTTTGAAAATTTTTAGTTTGGCCTTTCTTAGACCAAACCGCATTTTGTTGTCGTGTTGTTTTAGAATGGGCAGGCATTCATCGTTAATCTGCAGAACGAATGACATGCTGCTCTTTTGCGGTTTTTCTGCCTTCACGATTGCCCAGTCGTCCATCGGCACCGCAGGGTTGTGTGACTTCAGGTACTTCAGCACTTCTGCACCGCTCAAGTCCATCACCGGCAGCCAAATGCGAGCGCGAGGAGGGCAGGGGATGTCCTTGGCCGGAATAAGCTTAAGTTTTAAGCCTTCCAGTGTGCTGCTGATCTCAGCAACACACCTTTCTAGGACAACCCTTGACCAGTCGTCGTCGCACTTGATAACCCTACAGCCGCGAAGTACTCCTGCAGAATCGAAGGAAGGGAGATTTCCGCCCTGTGCTCCAACCACGTGCTTGTCTAACACGAGCTTGGACAGTTTGGCCTCCACTTGCCCCCACTTCTGCAGGACCACTTTGCCGCTGTTTGTGGTCTCGTCGATCAGTGCATATAGGAGGTTATCCTTAACCACCTCACTGAACGGTCGTTGCTTTGTTTCTTCGATGCTGCCAGACACCTTAGGTCTCTTCGGTGCCTGGTCGATCACGTCCTGTGACCTGTTCCTTTTCATCGCATCGCTTTTTTTCCTGTTGTCCTCCTTGGGTTTGTTGGATAAGAAGTCTTCGTACTCCTTAACCACCTGCTGGTATTTTAGTTTGTCGGCCGCGTCGCGCTCGTCAGTCGCTCCAGCGAGTTCATTTTTGGCAATCTTGCTTAGAATGAACCTCGCCTTCGTGTAGCGAGACTTCATGAGGGCACCCTCGGATTTGTGTTTTCTACCGGCCTGACTCTCTCTCTGAGTGCCGTCCGCCACCCTTTTCGAGGTTTGTGGTAGAACTTTTTGTTGTTGTTGTTGCTTGCTTAGTAAGGGTGTGCTATGGCTGGTACTTCCCTTACTCTTTGCTGACTCAGCCGTATCTTGACTAGAGGCCAGCAGGGTATCCTCCTCGGAGGATGGTATTGTGTCGCATCGCGGCACAAATTTTTTGTTCTGTTCGTTATTTTTTGGTGTGTTCATATCATCTGGTTCTTACGGTTGCTTCGCCTGACTACGTCAAGTTCCACAACCCACGAGTATTTAGGGGAAGTAATGGGGTCCCCCGCGGCAGCGCCCCTTACCGCGGTAAGGCCACAGTTACTCTCGAAGGCGGCCAGGTATTCGAGAGGGAAACTCCGTTCGCGATGCACATGTTTTAATTCCCTGCACCATTCAGTCCTCGGCACGATTCCAAGTACACCTTGACTTGGGAATGTGTTGGTACGGTACTCTCCGTATAGGTGGTTGGACGAGCATCGCACACGCAGTCTCGTGTAAGGGTGTTCGACCAATCCCCATACAGAGCTTCCCTCTTAGTTCATGACAGGTTAAATTCCTAAAAGGAGTTTAGCCTTCATTTAAGCCCCATCCCCACGGCAAGGAGACCAACCACGATGA
>JAYXIM010013559.1:55000-57500 GCA_037575425.1 Anastrepha fraterculus | reverse complement strand
ATTTGACTCAACACGGGAAAACTTACCAGGTCCGAACATAAGCGTGTAAGACAGATTGATAGCTCTTTCTCGAATCTATGGGTGGTGGTGCATGGCCGTTCTTAGTTCGTGGAGTGATTTGTCTGGTTAATTCCGATAACGAACGAGACTCAAATATATTAAATAGATGCTTTCAGGATTATGATGTTGAAACTTATATAGCCTTCTTTCATGCGTACATCTTGAATGTACAAGTGTTTGAATGTGTTTATATAAGTGGAGTCGTACCTGTTGGTTTGTCCCATTATAAGGACACTAGCTTCTTAAATGGACAAATTGCGTCTAGCAGTAACGAGATTGAGCAATAACAGGTCTGTGATGCCCTTAGATGTCCTGGGCTGCACGCGCGCTACAATGAAAGTATCAACGTGTATTTCCTAGACCGAGAGGTCCGGGTAAACCGCTGAACCACTTTCATGCTTGGGATTGTGAACTGAAACTGTTCACATGAACTTGGAATTCCCAGTAAGTGCGAGTTATTAACTCGCATTGATTAAGTCCCTGCCCTTTGTACATACCGCCCGTCGCTACTACCGATTGAATTATTTAGTGAGGTCTCCGGACGTGATCACTGTGACGCCTCGTGTGTCACGGTTGTTTCGCAAAAGTTGACCGAACTTGATTATTTAGAGGAAGTAAAAGTCGTAACAAGGTTTCCGTAGGTGAACCTGCGGAAGGATCATTATTGTGTTCCATATCCGTAAAAAACAAAAACAAACAATGCAAAAAAAAAAAAAAAGAAAAAAAAAGAAAAATATATAATTATTTTGAATTCATATTCTTTTTATTCTTTTTCATTCAATTTGTTATCCATCAATTATATCATATTAAATATAATATGATGGTACATTTTGTAATGTTTTTTCTTATTTTTTCTTTTAAAAACCTTTAAACATGAAAATAAAAAGTTGTACTTATTATTCATCACATATATTTGATTGAATGATAAGTTAATTTGTTCACAATAACAAAAGCGGTATATATTTATTAGTATTATACATAAAATGATTAGAAAATACAAAATAGTGAATCATAATAAATACCACCACTGTATTATTGTTGAACTAAGACATTCGCAACTTAATAAAAATGTTTAGAGTTAAATATATTTGATATATATTATTGAAAGAAAATCAATTTATATATTATTATTATTATTATTATTATTTAATTTTACTCTTTCAATTAATATATGCAAAAAAAAATTGACATTTGTTATAAATAAAAAATAAATAAAAAAATACTCTAAGCGGTGGATCACTTGGCTCATGGGTCGATGAAGAACGCAGCAAACTGTGCGTCATCGTGTGAACTGCAGGACACATGAACATCGACATTTTGAACGCATATCGCAGTCCATGCTGTTATGTACATTAAATTAAATTTTAAAGTACTGCTTGGACTACATATGGTTGAGGGTTGTAAGACTATGCTAAATAAGTTGCTTATTCTTTTATAAAAATAATTGAATTTAAGCAAATGTGTATATTATTGGATTTTAAATAATTCATAATATTAATAGCAAAAAAAATAAAGATATATAATGAATTTTATTTATTATATATTCTTAAAAAAAAAAATCCTCTCAAATAAAATGAAATGAAAATATTGAATCTAAGTATTCTCTTCAAAAAATTTTCATATTATTTATATATATATATAAAATAATAATTTATATATGTAATTAAGGAGGAATGTCTAGCATAAAAATAATTTTTTTTTATTCTAGAATTGCCTCATTTTACATAATTATTATTTATATATATATGTTATATATTATTTATATAAAAGGAAAAAAGAAAAAAATAGAGATGAAAAGATGATATAATTATTTATTAAATTGTGAGAAGATAAAAAATATTAAAACAACCTCAACTCATATGGGATTACCCCCTGAATTTAAGCATATTAATGAGGGGAGGAAAAGAAACTAACAAGGATTTTCTTAGTAGCGGCGAGCGAAAAGAAAATAGTTCAGCACTAAGTCACTTTGTCTATATGTCAAATGTGAGATGCAGTGTATGGAATATCTTAATATCTAGTATGAGAAATTAACGATTTAAGTCCTTCTTAAATGAGGCCATTTACCCATAGAGGGTGCCAGGCCCGTATAACGTTAATGATTACTAGAAAGATATTTCCAAAGAGTCGTGTTGCTTGATAGTGCAGCACTAAGTGGGTGGTAAACTCCATCTAAAACTAAATATAACCATGAGACCGATAGTAAACAAGTACCGTGAGGGAAAGTTGAAAAGAACTCTGAATAGAGAGTTAAATAGTACGTGAAACTGCTTAGAGGTTAAGCCCGATGAACCTGAATATCCATTATGAAAAATTCATCATTAAATAATTAAAAATAATGTGCATTTTTTTCATATAAGGACATTGTAATCTATTAACATAATAAAGTATTTATCAAAAGATCATTGGTGATATTAAGTTTATTTAAATTAATTTGCTT
>JAYXIM010013559.1:47500-50000 GCA_037575425.1 Anastrepha fraterculus | reverse complement strand
AACACTCACGGTGAAGAAATGTGAAATATATGAAAGAAAATCAAATCAAATCGAATTTATATGAAACTATATTCGATTAAATGTATGAAATTAAAATTTATCACAATACATTTATATGATAAACTGAATAAATATATAAGAAAGACATTTGAAATATATGGAAAATATTATCATATATATAATTTATTATATTAATATATATTTGGTTATATCGATGATATTATTGAAATATATACAATATAATTGAATTATATGAAATCAAATTGAAATGTATTGAGTTAAATTTTTTCCATACATTTTTCACAATGTGCGTTGTGTACATGGCCAAACAAAAACACTCACGGTGAAGAAATGTGAAATATATGAAAGAAAATCAAATCAAATCGAATTTATATGAAACTATATTCGATTAAATGTATGAAATTAAAATTTATCACAATACATTTATATGATAAACTGAATAAATATATAAGAAAGACATTTGAAATATATGGAAAATATTATCATATATATAATTTATTATATTAATATATATTTGGTTATATCGATGATATTATTGAAATATATACAATATAATTGAATTATATGAAATCAAATTGAAATGTATTGAGTTAAATTTTTTCCATACATTTTTCACAATGTGCGTTGTGTACATGGCCAAACAAAAACACTCACGGTGAAGAAATGTGAAATATATGAAAGAAAATCAAATCAAATCGAGTTTATATGAAACTATATTCGATTAAATGTATGAAATTAAAATTTATCACAATACATTTATATGATAAACTGAATAAATATATAAGAAAGACATTTGAAATATATGGAAAATATTATCATATATATAATTTATTATATTAATATATATTTGGTTATATCGATGATATTATTGAAATATATACAATATAATTGAATTATATGAAATCAAATTGAAATGTATTGAGTTAAATTTTTTCCATACATTTTTCACAATGTGCGTTGTGTACATGGCCAAACAAAAACACTCACGGTGAAGAAATGTGAAATATATGAAAGAAAATCAAATCAAATCGAATTTATATGAAACTATATTCGATTAAATGTATGAAATTAAAATTTATCACAATACATTTATATGATAAACTGAATAAATATATAAGAAAGACATTTGAAATATAATTGAATTGTATTAAGTCAAATTTTGCTCATACATTTTTCACAATGCGTTGTGTACATTGTGTCGGAAACACTCACGGTGAAGGCATGTGAAATAATATATCAAAGATAATCAAATCGAATTTATATGAAACTAAATTCGATTAAATGTATGAAATTAAAATTTATCACAATACATTTATATGATAAACTGAATAAATATATAAGAAAGACATTTGAAGTATATGGAAAATATCATCATATTATATTAATATATATTTGGTTAAATCGATGATATTATTGAAATATATAAAATGTAATTGAATTTATATGAATCAAATATAAATGGATTGTATTGAATTTCTCCCATACATTTTGCGCAATGTGTGGTGTGCATGGCACTCACGGTGAAGGCATGTGAATAATATGAAAATATCAAAATTTAACTAACCAATGATATTGAAGCATATAAATCGAATCATAACTATATGAAACTCTAATTTCAGTTATGTTAAACTGGTGATATTGTGATTTTATTCCTGGTTTTCCATACGTTAGTTTAAATAGAAACAATTTTCGAATATATATACATATATGAAGAATTTATATTCTATGAAACTAAATTCGATTAAATGCATGAAATTAAAATTTATCACAATACATTTATATGATAAACTGAATAAATATATAAGAAAGACATTTGAAGTATATGGAAAATATCATCATATTATATTAATATATATTTGGTTAAATCGATGATAAATGGATTGTATTGAATTTTTCCCATACATTTTGCGCAATGTGTGGTGTGCATGGCAAAAAACACTCACGGTGAAGGCATGTGAATAATATGAAAATATCAAAAGTTAACTAACCAATGATATTGAAGCATATAAATCGAATCATAACTATATGAAACTCTAATTTCAGTTATGTTAAACTGGTGATATTGTGATTTTATTCCTGGTTTTCCATACGTTAGTTTAAATAGAAACAATTTTCGAATATATATACATATATGAAGAATTTATATTCTATGAAACTAAATTCGATTAAATGCATGAAATTAAAATTTATCACAATACATTTATATGATAAACTGAATAAATATATAAGAAAGACATTTGAAGTATATGGAAAATATCATCATATTATATTAATATATATTTGGTTAAATCGATGATAAATGGATTGTATTGAATTTTTCCCATACATTTTGCGCAATGTGTGGTGTGCATGGCAAAAAACACTCACGGTGAAGGCATGTGAATAATATGAAAATATCAAAAGTTAACTAACCAATGATATTGAAGCATATAAATCGAATCATAACTATATGAAACTCTAATTTCAGTTATGTTAAACT
>JAYXIM010013559.1:32500-37500 GCA_037575425.1 Anastrepha fraterculus | reverse complement strand
TGATATTATTGAAATATATACAATATAATTGAATTATATGAAATCAAATTGAAATGTATTGAGTTAAATTTTTTCCATACATTTTTCACAATGTGCGTTGTGTACATGGCCAAACAAAAACACTCACGGTGAAGAAATGTGAAATATATGAAAGAAAATCAAATCAAATCGAATTTATATGAAACTATATTCGATTAAATGTATGAAATTAAAATTTATCACAATACATTTATATGATAAACTGAATAAATATATAAGAAAGACATTTGAAATATATGGAAAATATTATCATATATATAATTTATTATATTAATATATATTTGGTTATATCGATGATATTATTGAAATATATACAATATAATTGAATTATATGAAATCAAATTGAAATGTATTGAGTTAAATTTTTTCCATACATTTTTCACAATGTGCGTTGTGTACATGGCCAAACAAAAACACTCACGGTGAAGAAATGTGAAATATATGAAAGAAAATCAAATCAAATCGAATTTATATGAAACTATATTCGATTAAATGTATGAAATTAAAATTTATCACAATACATTTATATGATAAACTGAATAAATATATAAGAAAGACATTTGAAATATATGGAAAATATTATCATATATATAATTTATTATATTAATATATATTTGGTTATATCGATGATATTATTGAAATATATACAATATAATTGAATTATATGAAATCAAATTGAAATGTATTGAGTTAAATTTTTTCCATACATTTTTCACAATGTGCGTTGTGTACATGGCCAAACAAAAACACTCACGGTGAAGAAATGTGAAATATATGAAAGAAAATCAAATCAAATCGAATTTATATGAAACTATATTCGATTAAATGTATGAAATTAAAATTTATCACAATACATTTATATGATAAACTGAATAAATATATAAGAAAGACATTTGAAATATATGGAAAATATTATCATATATATAATTTATTATATTAATATATATTTGGTTATATCGATGATATTATTGAAATATATACAATATAATTGAATTATATGAAATCAAATTGAAATGTATTGAGTTAAATTTTTTCCATACATTTTTCACAATGTGCGTTGTGTACATGGCCAAACAAAAACACTCACGGTGAAGAAATGTGAAATATATGAAAGAAAATCAAATCAAATCGAATTTATATGAAACTATATTCGATTAAATGTATGAAATTAAAATTTATCACAATACATTTATATGATAAACTGAATAAATATATAAGAAAGACATTTGAAATATATGGAAAATATTATCATATATATAATTTATTATATTAATATATATTTGGTTATATCGATGATATTATTGAAATATATACAATATAATTGAATTATATGAAATCAAATTGAAATGTATTGAGTTAAATTTTTTCCATACATTTTTCACAATGTGCGTTGTGTACATGGCCAAACAAAAACACTCACGGTGAAGAAATGTGAAATATATGAAAGAAAATCAAATCAAATCGAGTTTATATGAAACTATATTCGATTAAATGTATGAAATTAAAATTTATCACAATACATTTATATGATAAACTGAATAAATATATAAGAAAGACATTTGAAATATATGGAAAATATTATCATATATATAATTTATTATATTAATATATATTTGGTTATATCGATGATATTATTGAAATATATACAATATAATTGAATTATATGAAATCAAATTGAAATGTATTGAGTTAAATTTTTTCCATACATTTTTCACAATGTGCGTTGTGTACATGGCCAAACAAAAACACTCACGGTGAAGAAATGTGAAATATATGAAAGAAAATCAAATCAAATCGAATTTATATGAAACTATATTCGATTAAATGTATGAAATTAAAATTTATCACAATACATTTATATGATAAACTGAATAAATATATAAGAAAGACATTTGAAATATAATTGAATTGTATTAAGTCAAATTTTGCTCATACATTTTTCACAATGCGTTGTGTACATTGTGTCGGAAACACTCACGGTGAAGGCATGTGAAATAATATATCAAAGATAATCAAATCGAATTTATATGAAACTAAATTCGATTAAATGTATGAAATTAAAATTTATCACAATACATTTATATGATAAACTGAATAAATATATAAGAAAGACATTTGAAGTATATGGAAAATATCATCATATTATATTAATATATATTTGGTTAAATCGATGATATTATTGAAATATATAAAATGTAATTGAATTTATATGAATCAAATATAAATGGATTGTATTGAATTTCTCCCATACATTTTGCGCAATGTGTGGTGTGCATGGCACTCACGGTGAAGGCATGTGAATAATATGAAAATATCAAAATTTAACTAACCAATGATATTGAAGCATATAAATCGAATCATAACTATATGAAACTCTAATTTCAGTTATGTTAAACTGGTGATATTGTGATTTTATTCCTGGTTTTCCATACGTTAGTTTAAATAGAAACAATTTTCGAATATATATACATATATGAAGAATTTATATTCTATGAAACTAAATTCGATTAAATGCATGAAATTAAAATTTATCACAATACATTTATATGATAAACTGAATAAATATATAAGAAAGACATTTGAAGTATATGGAAAATATCATCATATTATATTAATATATATTTGGTTAAATCGATGATAAATGGATTGTATTGAATTTTTCCCATACATTTTGCGCAATGTGTGGTGTGCATGGCAAAAAACACTCACGGTGAAGGCATGTGAATAATATGAAAATATCAAAAGTTAACTAACCAATGATATTGAAGCATATAAATCGAATCATAACTATATGAAACTCTAATTTCAGTTATGTTAAACTGGTGATATTGTGATTTTATTCCTGGTTTTCCATACGTTAGTTTAAATAGAAACAATTTTCGAATATATATACATATATGAAGAATTTATATTCTATGAAACTAAATTCGATTAAATGCATGAAATTAAAATTTATCACAATACATTTATATGATAAACTGAATAAATATATAAGAAAGACATTTGAAGTATATGGAAAATATCATCATATTATATTAATATATATTTGGTTAAATCGATGATAAATGGATTGTATTGAATTTTTCCCATACATTTTGCGCAATGTGTGGTGTGCATGGCAAAAAACACTCACGGTGAAGGCATGTGAATAATATGAAAATATCAAAAGTTAACTAACCAATGATATTGAAGCATATAAATCGAATCATAACTATATGAAACTCTAATTTCAGTTATGTTAAACTGGTGATATTGTGATTTTATTCCTGGTTTTCCATACGTTAGTTTAAATAGAAACAATTTTCGAATATATATACATATATGAAGAATTTATATTCTATGAAACTAAATTCGATTAAATGCATGAAATTAAAATTTATCACAATACATTTATATGATAAACTGAATAAATATATAAGAAAGACATTTGAAGTATATGGAAAATATCATCATATTATATTAATATATATTTGGTTATATCGATGATAAATGGATTGTATTGAATTTTTCCCATACATTTTGCGCAATGTGTGGTGTGCATGGCAAAAAACACTCACGGTGAAGGCATGTGAATAATATGAAAATATCAAAATTTAACTAACCAATGATATTGAAGCATATAAATCGAATCATAACTATATGAAACTCTAATTTCAGTTATGTTAAACTGGTGATATTGTGATTTTATTCCTGGTTTTCCATACGTTAGTTTAAATAGAAACAATTTTCGAATATATATACATATATGAAGAATTTATATTCTATGAAACTAAATTCGATTAAATGCATGAAATTAAAATTTATCACAATACATTTATATGATAAACTGAATAAATATATAAGAAAGACATTTGAAGTATATGGAAAATATCATCATATTATATTAATATATATTTGGTTAAATCGATGATAAATGGATTGTATTGAATTTTTCCCATACATTTTGCGCAATGTGTGGTGTGCATGGCAAAAAACACTCACGGTGAAGGCATGTGAATAATATGAAAATATCAAAATTTAACTAACCAATGATATTGAAGCATATAAATCGAATCATAACTATATGAAACTCTAATTTCAGTTATGTTAAACTGGTGATATTGTGATTTTATTCCTGGTTTTCCATACGTTAGTTTAAATAGAAACAATTTTCGAATATATATACATATATGAAGAATTTATATTCTATGAAACTAAATTCGATTAAATGCATGAAATTAAAATTTATCACAATACATTTATATGATAAACTGAATAAATATATAAGAAAGACATTTGAAGTATATGCAAAATATCATCATATTATATTAATATATATTTGGTTAAATCGATGATATTATTGAAATATATAAAATGTAATTGAATTTATATGAATCAAATATAAATGGATTGTATTGAATTTTTCCCATACATTTTGCGCAATGTGTGGTGTGCATGGCAAAAAACACTCACGGTGAAGGCATGTGAATAATATGAAAATATCAAAATTTAACTAACCAATGATATTGAAGCATATAAATCGAATCATAACTATATGAAACTCTAATTTCAGTTATGTTAAACTGGTGATATTGTGATTTTATTCCTGGTTTTCCATACGTTAGTTTAAATAGAAACAATTTTCGAATATGTATACATATATGAAGAATTTATATTCTATACTAACATATTATGGTATGTAACCTTGGTATATTGGTTGGTGTATTGTGATTTTATTCCTGGTATTCTATAGTTAGTTTAAATAGAAATAAATTTTTGAATTCAAAATTTTATATTCTATACTAGCATTACATAGAAATTATCCTCAACTGTTTGTTTCTTGTATAAATACAGGAAATTAAACAGATGAAGAAAAAAAAATAAGAAAAATTAAATTTGAAACAAAGGAAAAAAGGAGGAATTTTTTCAATCATATATATATTTATGATTAAAAAATAGAATTATGAAATTATTAATTTCAA
>JAYXIM010013559.1:27500-30000 GCA_037575425.1 Anastrepha fraterculus | reverse complement strand
TGAAAATAAAAAGTTGTACTTATTATTCATCACATATATTTGATTGAATGATAAGTTAATTTGTTCACAATAACAAAAGCGGTATATATTTATTAGTATTATACATAAAATGATTAGAAAATACAAAATAGTGAATCATAATAAATACCACCACTGTATTATTGTTGAACTAAGACATTCGCAACTTAATAAAAATGTTTAGAGTTAAATATATTTGATATATATTATTGAAAGAAAATCAATTTATATATTATTATTATTATTATTATTATTTAATTTTACTCTTTCAATTAATATATGCAAAAAAAAATTGACATTTGTTATAAATAAAAAATAAATAAAAAAATACTCTAAGCGGTGGATCACTTGGCTCATGGGTCGATGAAGAACGCAGCAAACTGTGCGTCATCGTGTGAACTGCAGGACACATGAACATCGACATTTTGAACGCATATCGCAGTCCATGCTGTTATGTACATTAAATTAAATTTTAAAGTACTGCTTGGACTACATATGGTTGAGGGTTGTAAGACTATGCTAAATAAGTTGCTTATTCTTTTATAAAAATAATTGAATTTAAGCAAATGTGTATATTATTGGATTTTAAATAATTCATAATATTAATAGCAAAAAAAATAAAGATATATAATGAATTTTATTTATTATATATTCTTAAAAAAAAAAAAATCCTCTCAAATAAAATGAAATGAAAATATTGAATCTAAGTATTCTCTTCAAAAAATTTTCATATTATTTATATATATATATAAAATAATAATTTATATATGTAATTAAGGAGGAATGTCTAGCATAAAAATAATTTTTTTTTATTCTAGAATTGCCTCATTTTACATAATTATTATTTATATATATATGTTATATATTATTTATATAAAAGGAAAAAAGAAAAAAATAGAGATGAAAAGATGATATAATTATTTATTAAATTGTGAGAAGATAAAAAATATTAAAACAACCTCAACTCATATGGGATTACCCCCTGAATTTAAGCATATTAATGAGGGGAGGAAAAGAAACTAACAAGGATTTTCTTAGTAGCGGCGAGCGAAAAGAAAATAGTTCAGCACTAAGTCACTTTGTCTATATGTCAAATGTGAGATGCAGTGTATGGAATATCTTAATATCTAGTATGAGAAATTAACGATTTAAGTCCTTCTTAAATGAGGCCATTTACCCATAGAGGGTGCCAGGCCCGTATAACGTTAATGATTACTAGAAAGATATTTCCAAAGAGTCGTGTTGCTTGATAGTGCAGCACTAAGTGGGTGGTAAACTCCATCTAAAACTAAATATAACCATGAGACCGATAGTAAACAAGTACCGTGAGGGAAAGTTGAAAAGAACTCTGAATAGAGAGTTAAATAGTACGTGAAACTGCTTAGAGGTTAAGCCCGATGAACCTGAATATCCATTATGAAAAATTCATCATTAAATAATTAAAAATAATGTGCATTTTTTTCATATAAGGACATTGTAATCTATTAACATAATAAAGTATTTATCAAAAGATCATTGGTGATATTAAGTTTATTTAAATTAATTTGCTTTTTAAGCATATTAACATAGAATAAATACTAATGATTTGATAAAGTGTTGATAGATTTTATTATATATAATGCTAAAATTCATTTTTTGAATTTTACAAAAAATTTAATATCTATGATATTAATATTTATTTGTATGCATTTATATGATTAACAATGCGAAAGATTCAGGATACCTTCGGGACCCGTCTTGAAACACGGACCAAGGAGTCTAACATATGTGCAAGTCATTGAGTTATATTAAACTTAATGGCATAATTAACTTAACTTAAATATAATGGGATTAATTTTTAGTCTATTTTCTTAAATAGTCAATTAATTCAATCCCGGGGCGTTCCATATAGTTATGTATAATGATAATTTATTATTATTTATACCTCTAACTGGAGCGTACCTTGAGCATATATGCTGTGACCCGAAAGATGGTGAACTATACTTGATCAGGTTGAAGTCAGGGGAAACCCTGATGGAAGACCGAAACAGTTCTGACGTGCAAATCGATTGTCAGAATTGAGTATAGGGGCGAAAGACCAATCGAACCATCTAGTAGCTGGTTCCCTCCGAAGTTTCCCTCAGGATAGCTGGTGCATTTAAAAATTATATAAAATAATCTTATCTGGTAAAGCGAATGATTAGAGGCCTTAGGGTCGAAACGATTTTAACCTATTCTCAAACTTTAAATGGGTAAGAACCTCACCTTTCTTGATATGAAGGTTGAGGTTATGATATAATGTGCCCAGTGGGCCACTTTTGGTAAGCAGAACTGGCGCTGTGGGATGAACCAAACGTAATGTTACGGTGCCTAAATTAACAACTCATGCAGATACCATGAAAGGCGTTGGTTGCTTAAAACAGCAGGACGGTGGACATGGAAGTCGTAATCCGCTAAGGAGTGTGTAACAACTCACCTGCCGAAGCAACTAGCCCTTAAAATG
>JAYXIM010013559.1:20000-22500 GCA_037575425.1 Anastrepha fraterculus | reverse complement strand
AATCAAATCGAATTTATATGAAACTAAATTCGATTAAATGTATGAAATTAAAATTTATCACAATACATTTATATGATAAACTGAATAAATATATAAGAAAGACATTTGAAGTATATGGAAAATATCATCATATTATATTAATATATATTTGGTTAAATCGATGATATTATTGAAATATATAAAATGTAATTGAATTTATATGAATCAAATATAAATGGATTGTATTGAATTTCTCCCATACATTTTGCGCAATGTGTGGTGTGCATGGCACTCACGGTGAAGGCATGTGAATAATATGAAAATATCAAAATTTAACTAACCAATGATATTGAAGCATATAAATCGAATCATAACTATATGAAACTCTAATTTCAGTTATGTTAAACTGGTGATATTGTGATTTTATTCCTGGTTTTCCATACGTTAGTTTAAATAGAAACAATTTTCGAATATATATACATATATGAAGAATTTATATTCTATGAAACTAAATTCGATTAAATGCATGAAATTAAAATTTATCACAATACATTTATATGATAAACTGAATAAATATATAAGAAAGACATTTGAAGTATATGGAAAATATCATCATATTATATTAATATATATTTGGTTAAATCGATGATAAATGGATTGTATTGAATTTTTCCCATACATTTTGCGCAATGTGTGGTGTGCATGGCAAAAAACACTCACGGTGAAGGCATGTGAATAATATGAAAATATCAAAAGTTAACTAACCAATGATATTGAAGCATATAAATCGAATCATAACTATATGAAACTCTAATTTCAGTTATGTTAAACTGGTGATATTGTGATTTTATTCCTGGTTTTCCATACGTTAGTTTAAATAGAAACAATTTTCGAATATATATACATATATGAAGAATTTATATTCTATGAAACTAAATTCGATTAAATGCATGAAATTAAAATTTATCACAATACATTTATATGATAAACTGAATAAATATATAAGAAAGACATTTGAAGTATATGGAAAATATCATCATATTATATTAATATATATTTGGTTAAATCGATGATAAATGGATTGTATTGAATTTTTCCCATACATTTTGCGCAATGTGTGGTGTGCATGGCAAAAAACACTCACGGTGAAGGCATGTGAATAATATGAAAATATCAAAAGTTAACTAACCAATGATATTGAAGCATATAAATCGAATCATAACTATATGAAACTCTAATTTCAGTTATGTTAAACTGGTGATATTGTGATTTTATTCCTGGTTTTCCATACGTTAGTTTAAATAGAAACAATTTTCGAATATATATACATATATGAAGAATTTATATTCTATGAAACTAAATTCGATTAAATGCATGAAATTAAAATTTATCACAATACATTTATATGATAAACTGAATAAATATATAAGAAAGACATTTGAAGTATATGGAAAATATCATCATATTATATTAATATATATTTGGTTATATCGATGATAAATGGATTGTATTGAATTTTTCCCATACATTTTGCGCAATGTGTGGTGTGCATGGCAAAAAACACTCACGGTGAAGGCATGTGAATAATATGAAAATATCAAAATTTAACTAACCAATGATATTGAAGCATATAAATCGAATCATAACTATATGAAACTCTAATTTCAGTTATGTTAAACTGGTGATATTGTGATTTTATTCCTGGTTTTCCATACGTTAGTTTAAATAGAAACAATTTTCGAATATATATACATATATGAAGAATTTATATTCTATGAAACTAAATTCGATTAAATGCATGAAATTAAAATTTATCACAATACATTTATATGATAAACTGAATAAATATATAAGAAAGACATTTGAAGTATATGGAAAATATCATCATATTATATTAATATATATTTGGTTAAATCGATGATAAATGGATTGTATTGAATTTTTCCCATACATTTTGCGCAATGTGTGGTGTGCATGGCAAAAAACACTCACGGTGAAGGCATGTGAATAATATGAAAATATCAAAATTTAACTAACCAATGATATTGAAGCATATAAATCGAATCATAACTATATGAAACTCTAATTTCAGTTATGTTAAACTGGTGATATTGTGATTTTATTCCTGGTTTTCCATACGTTAGTTTAAATAGAAACAATTTTCGAATATATATACATATATGAAGAATTTATATTCTATGAAACTAAATTCGATTAAATGCATGAAATTAAAATTTATCACAATACATTTATATGATAAACTGAATAAATATATAAGAAAGACATTTGAAGTATATGGAAAATATCATCATATTATATTAATATATATTTGGTTAAATCGATGATATTATTGAAATATATAAAATGTAATTGAATTTATATGAATCAAATATAAATGAATTGTATTGAATTTTTCCCATACATTTTGCGCAATGTGTGGTGTGCATGGCAAAAAACACTCACGGTGAAGGCATGTGAATAATATGAAAATATCAAAATTTAACTAACCAATGATATTGAA